>CM050199.1:8475000-8495000 GCA_027475355.1 Coilia nasus
AGAGAGAGAGAGGGAGAAAGAAAGAGAGGGACAGAGAGAGAGAGAGAGAGACAAAGACAGAGAAAGAAAGAAAGACACAAAGAGAGAGAGAGCTATCCTGAGCTGACATCCCCAAGCACATGGGCAAAACAACTAACAATTACCAATTCAATTCAATTCAATTCAATAGAGCTTTATTGGCATGACAAATACACACATTGCATTGCCAAAGCTTTTCTAGGTGTGCCAAGTACAATTAGTGTATGCACAAAGGTAAACAATAACAGAACACAATTAGTCATACAACACTGCTTGTGTGTGAATGTGTGTGCGTGCCTGTGTGTGTGTTCAGTGATGGGATGTGAGTGCATGCAGGTGTGTGTGCATGCGTGTGTGTGTGCATGTCTGTATGCATGCATGTGTGTGCGTGTGTGAATGGGACGCATGTCCATGCAGGTGTGTGTGTAGGTATCTGTACATGACAATATGTTTCAGCTGTGTTTGTGATTCCTTATGCGCTTTAGTCATGAGGTAACTCTCTCTCTACCATCTCCAGTGTTGGAAGGGGGGGGGGGTCAGTGGAAGGGAAAACAAATATGTCTACAAAATTAAGGGGATGAGGGGATACCGAGGGCTGAAGGGAGGGCTATAGTCTGTGTGTGTGTGTGTTCGTATGTGTGTGTGTGTGTGTGTGTGTGTGTGTGTGTCTGTGTCTGTGTCTGTGTCTGTGTCTGTGTCTGTGTGTGTGTCTGTGTGTGTGAGTGTAGGTGAATGTGTGTGTGTAGGTTTCTGTGGGGTGGGGGTAAGCAAGGAGAAAATGAATATCTAGAGATGGAGAAGGAGAGAGACCGAGGGAGAGACAGAGGGAGGGAGAGGGAGAGAGAGAGGGATGTGAGTCTTGCTTTGGATAAATATGGTGTTGTTGGTTGTCAAGTGTCAAGTCAAAGTAAATAATTATCCATTTCCTGAGATAGAGAGCAAGAGAGAAAGGGAGAGAGAGAAAGAGAGAGAGTTAGAGAGAGTGAGAGAAAGAGAAGAGAGAAAAGAGAAAGAGAGAAAGGGAAAGAGAGGGAGAGAGAGAAAGAGAGAAGGAGTAGGAAGCAGAGAGAGTTAGAGAAAAAGAGTGAGAGAGAATAAGAGAGAGGGAGAAGGAGGGATAGAGGAAGAGAGAGAGGAAGAGAGAGTTGACCTGTGGGCAGCAGCTTGAGGCAGACTGTGTGTGCATATGGTGGCCATCTCCTCCACTTCAGCCATGCAGCAAGGATGCCCACTGGCACTGCTCTGAGGCCCATGTCTGCTCCTGGCATATTAGCGTGCGCGTGCGCGTGTGTGTGTGCGCGTGTGTGTGTGTGTGTGTGTGTGTGTGTGTGTATGTGTGTGTGTGTGTGTATGTTTGTGTGTGTTTGTGTAAGATACATAGAAAGAGACAGAAAGAGAGCGAGAAGGATTGAGAGAAGAAGAGAGAGAAAGAGAGTTTGTGTGTGTGTGGGTGTGTGTGCCTGCGCACATGTGTATGTGTGTGTATATGTATGTATGACTGGATGCTAGACGGACCACTGACCAACTGGAAGAGGTAATGACATATCATCCCCAGCTGCTAATTACACACATAAAAGCCTTAAAAAATGATTAGTTTTGCTACAGAATGGGACTGTGGTTTTATGACTTTTAATTAGGCTGAGATCATATTTGGATAAAGTGCCAGACAGACACTTAAAAAGAAGATGTGAATTCATATTTTATCTTTTTCTGTCATTCTCAAGTTGGAGCAGACAAGCATTACCATTGTTATTGCTGAAGGGGAGACAGACATACTCTCCCCTAACCACCACCATCCCCGGGTCTTTAGAAACAAAGCGATCTGCCAACACTAACAGGCCCTCATCTTCGTTTATCTCTCTCTCTCTTTCCATCTCTCTCTCTTTCCATCTCTCTCTCTCTTTCTCTGTCTCTCATTCACTCCCCTGTCTCTGCCTCTCATTCTGTTTTTCACTTCCTCTCTCCCTCTCCTTTTCTCTCCCTCTGTCTCTTTATCCCTCTCTGTCTCTCTCACTCTTTGTTTCTCTCCCACTCCCCCTCTTGTTGTCATGATTCCCAATCAAAGGCTGTGTGAATCTCATGGCTGGTTGGTGACTAGGGGGTGATTAAGGCGGGCGGGGGGGAGTGAACTGTGAGCTCTCGTCGGCGGTTCAGAGAGGAGGTTATGCGAAGACACGTGCCAGACTACCGCCAGCGACAAGCTCCCTTGCCCCGCCAACCGCCTCACACGCGCACACACACACACACACACACACACACACACACACAAACACACACACACACACACTGACACACACATGACACAGATACACACACAGATACACACACACACACACACACACACACACACACACACACTCACACACAACCGCACACACAACCGCACATACACTCACACACACACTCACACACACACTCACACACACACTCACACACACACACACACACACACTCCTCCTCACCTCTCATCCCCAGAAAACCATCAGCACTCACCACCCACCAGGCCAGTGAGCTCTCAAGTTAATATGCTGCCGCAGAAACTCGGTAACCTCATCATCACGGAGCTTATCAGCCGAGATGGACACCATGTAAATGTGCGTGAGTGTGTGTGTTTAATCTGTGATGAAACGTGCTCCTGAGGACGGAAATGTGTTTGAGGAACACAGGGGACTTGGGGCAAGTTACAGACAAGGGAATGGGGGGGGGTGAGGGGGGATAATTATTATTATGGTGGGGTGGTACTGTGGTGAGTCAGAGAGAGAGAGAGAGAGAGAGAGAGTGAGAGAGAGAGAGAGAGAGAGGGAGAGAGAGAGAAGAGAAAAGGCGAGAGTATGTGGGGGGAATAATATTATGGTGGGGTGCCACTGTGATGAGACTGAGAGAGAGAGAGAGAGAGAGAGAGAGAGAGAGAGAGAGAGAGAGGGAGAGAGAGACAGAAAGAACAGAGGAGAAGAGAGAGAAGGCAAGAGGCCGCGTCATCTTGGATAGACAGCCCGGCCGCTGAGGATAAAAGGCGTGGTAAGGCGTGTGAGGGAATTGCAATCAGCGCGGGTCTTAACCTCGTCTCCACTCGCCTGCAATGAGAAGATAAAAGGGAAACCCCTGGGAGATGCACACAGCATTTTTCTCTACTGTCTCCTCCCCTCATACATACACTCCCACCTTCCCACACACACACACACACACACACATGCAAGCATAAGCACACACACACACACACACACATACAGACACATAGACACACACACACATAGACACACACACACACACACACACACACACACACACACACACACACACACACACACACACACACTAACCAGTGTCACCCCAGTGTGTGCAGTGTCCATGGTTGTATTACATATTGTGAAGAACAACTAGGGACCCCAAGAGCCAAGGTAAAAATAAATAATGACACACACACACACACACACACACACACATATATATACTGTAAGTGTGATGTGTCTGCATCAGCTATTGTGAAGAGCATCTAGGGACACACACACACACACACACACATAAGCACACACTCACACCTTTGTGTACTGTGGCTTTTTATCTATGCATCCTTATCAACACCAGCGTGCAGTTGAGTTGAGTCGGCTGTTTTAAATGCTACTGTTTGGCGTTTCGTGCGAGCATGCCAGCTGATTTCACTAACACTGGCAGACTAGGCTAGGGTATACACACAAACACTGGCAGACTAGGCTAGGGTACACACACTAACACTGGCAGGCTAGGCTAGGGTACATACACTAACACTGGCAGACTAGGCTAGGGTACATACACTAACACTGGCAGACTAGGCTAGGGTATATGCACAAACACTGGCAGGATGGCCCATTTTGGGCTGTAAAAAGCCAAAACAAATTAATCTTACAGTTTTTGCCCACTGCTTGAACACAATAGACATATGCTTAAACCAAAGTAACATAACTTGAAGTTGTGTTACCATGCCTTAAACACAGTGTAACCATACCTTAAACAAAAGCGCTGCTTTACACTTCAGTTGCAATTCTGCAACACACTTGCTCCTTTTTGCAAAACACTTGCTCCTGCACACTACACACTATTTCATACATAAGACACTTCGTTCAAAAATTAAATACCGATGTATCATTGGCAAAACACATCTATTCAAAATACAAAAAACAGTGTTTTATATAAAGTAGACTAGTGTGTTGGTGCTGATGTGACAGTGTTTTCATAAGATACAAGCGTGTGCAATTTTGTCATGAGAGTGACATTTTGGCGAAGGATTGTTAGGTTTTGATTGCAGAGTTTCAATTTGACATAGATGTGAATGGTTTATTTCCAAGTGTTGTGTCCTATGTGCTTGGGTGTAGAGTTTTGGCACAGCGAGCCAAATTTTGCAAAATGTGTTTAAGCAGTGGGCAAAAACTGTAAAATAAAAATCTTCGATACAACTTGGCTTAAGGACCATAAACAAAAAATGGGCAAAAAATAATCTCCAGATAAAATATAACATGGCCTGAGATTTACTGTAAAAAGTCCCAAAAAATTAAAAATAAAATAAGAAACAGGAAGCTAAACTGCACTTTTTATGTATTCCTGGAATGGGTGGGCTGTTTACATCATCAGTGTTTGGGGGTGGGGTGTGGGAGACTGTCAATGTTATTGAGCCTGAGCAGAAATGCTAACCACAGCCCCATGTTTTGTGCTAGCTTTGCCAAAGATCACATCAAGTATCTGCGTTCAGCGAGCACAGCACTCATACTCAGAGATGGCGAATCCATCTCTCTTGCTAAGCTTAGGTGTGTGTGTGTGTGTGTGTGTGTGTGTGTGTGTGTGTGTGTGTGTGTGTGTGTGTGTGTGTGTGTGTGTGTGTGCGTGTGAAAGAGAGAGAGAGAGAGAGAGAGAGAGAGAGAGAGAGAGAGAAGCACAGACTGAGACAGAACAAGAGAACGAGAGACAGAGAGAGAGAGAAGACTGTCTGCTCTAAGATTATGTAAATATGAGTTTTATGAACCATGATGTGGTCTCATGATTGCCAGGACCACCACAGGAGATTCACTGGATACAACAATAAAAGGAGCGGCTAAAACAAGTAGCTGTTCAACATCCTTTGCGGAACATGACACATCTCGTCTGATAGCTGCCAACTTCACATTGAGACAGGAAATCATTGATCACTGGCCCACCCCTACAGTCCTGTACTGTTTTAATGCTTCTCATCGCACCATCCAATTACTTACAGTCTCATCATTTGCTTCACTACCAATGACTAAATGCCTCTTGATGTCTCATACTGGATCTCTGCCAAGCCCATGCATAAGCTTTTTTAACAGGGTCAGGTGGTGGGACAAAGAAGATCTTCAGGGGAATGATTAATATGTCACACTTCCTCAGAGGATCTGTTCAGTTATTGGGGGTGGAATAAAAATAATTGCATTGCTGAGGTAAAAGTTCATTAGGAAGGAAGGCAGAAAGCCAAAACACGTCTGTGTTACAGTAATACATTCTGTATATGCATAGTGCGGCTCCTGTTTTTCAATTGCTGAAGTGAAAACAATCAACCTGACTTGGGCCTTCCAACTGTATCAGTCACGACACATCACGACACGGATCTCGGTCACAGGCCACCTGTTTCCGGATGGGTTTATTCAACCGTGCATGAGACGACTGGGAGGCTGTTTCATATATCCCAAAACAAGTCTAGTGAGATTCACTAAGAGTTACTCAGCAGGAAAATTCTCAATGGGACATTTTCCCCTCAGGAGATCTGTCAGAGTTAGCAAAAGCAGGCATCACTGCCACCAATCAAAAATTCCTATAGTGTGTATACGCCGGAGTGACTTGGCAGCATTCTGCTCCACCTTCATTTTCAAGGAGTAAAAGTAGAGACTCCTGGCACCAGCAGAGTGCCATCCCACCTGGGTAGGAGGAGGAGACTTTTAATGGCCCTGTGTGTGTGTGTGTGTGTGTGTGTGTGTGTGTGTGTGTGTGTGTGTGTGTGTGTGTGTGTGTGTGTGCACGTGTGTGTGTGTGCGTGTGTGCGTGTGTGTGTGTGTGTGTGTGCATGTGTGTGTGTGAGTGTGTGTTTGTGTGTGTATATGCGTGGGTGTGTGTGTGTGTGTGCATGTACAGTTTGGGTCAGCTTTTCTCCAGCAGTCAGCTAAAAAACTGGTGACAGGGTCATTTCCGAGGATACTTGGGACGCAGGAATTAGCCATTGACAGACGCATAAACAGCTTAAAGTTTTTAATCTATAGAGCGATCGACAAAGCCTCACATGAAAATCCATAGGAGCAGGGGTGGGTTGACCCCTCCGTAGTGCCCCCCAGTCATGCACAGGGTGAGAAAGAGAGAGAGAGAGAGAGAGAGAGAGAGAGAGAGAGAGAGAGAGAGAGAGAGATGAGGCATCAACTGAGTGTGGTCAAAAAATAATGCAGCTCTTCATGCGCAAAAAGAAACACCCCCAGTGTGCATTGCTTTTGGTCATATTTTTTCCCACTCAGTTTTAAAGGACTAAGGTGTCATGCTCGTTGCTGTTGTTCAGTTCTCTGTTGGTGTTTGCATGTGTCAGTGTGTTGTCCTACAATGATTTATAGATTCAGTAAAGGTCTTCTTTGTCAGATGTATTTTTTTAAATGAATTTGAAGAATTTGCACAGTTTAATGAGGATAACAAAGAAATGATCAAAGTTGGGTGGTTGTCAATAAAACTCAATGATACCTTAATATAACCTAGGGTTTTAGATTTATTAAAATAAAAAATAAAAAGTATTAAACAGGACTGTACCATACTTAGGCTGCTTAACCGCCATACCAACCTTCGCGGTTATCAAAGTTCTGGCCTTTTTTTTATTTGTCTCATGTGTCTCATAGAAATCAGAAAGTAATTGTCTATTGTATTGGTGTGAAGATATTGTAGAAACGATGAGATAAGCAACTTTCTTATCTGATCACCGTTGTCACTGCTTTGCTGTGAGAGGATTTAATGATCTTGTCACTACTAAAACATCTTCCAACACAATGGCCTTTTTTTGTACGTCAACAATCCTGACAAACGGCTAAATCCACTGAGCACAACATAACTCACTAGAGAGTTTAAGTAGCGCACCACTTATAATTGAATGTCATTCATCGCCAGACACAACTTGACAAATGGCTGATGTCCAGTGTGCTAAACTGTCAAACAGTGGGTAAACAATGTAATGCTTCATACTTAATTTCACTAGACAGCTGACTAGCTATCAAGCTAACATCAATTACATACATCTGCTTTTAGATTTATTGACTTTCAGTGAAGTAAGTGCAGTAGTATTGTCCTAGAAATACTTTGCTGTAATAATTGAGTTATGTTTGTACAAATTGTTTCCAAAAAACATTGTCTTTGAAAATGCCAGGGATTTGAATAATGTGCCAAAGTACCTGAAAAACAAAAACTACAAAGGAGTTACATTAAACATTATATTAAGCCTACTAAATGACAAAGAAAGGAGCAAGCTAACACTCATGCTTAGCTAAATAGGTTTCCTAACTGTCCAAAACTAGCTCTGATGTTAACCCCATGTATTTCAAGGGACTTTTTTCTGTGCTTGATGCTTGGTAAAGTTTGTGGTGTGAGTTTTTGATGAGTTTTTGGTGGTTGAGTGCAAAGAATTGTGTGTTTATTTAGTCCACCGCACCTGAGATTAAACTGGAGGCACCCCAACCTTGCATGCCCGCACCTCCTACCCGCACACCCCCACACAGCCCCCCCACAATGCAATTCATTTCCCACTGTCGTCCATTCTGCTTTATCAGCACTTGGACTTAAGTTACCTCATCAATTTCACCATCCACATATTTACCCAGTGTAATTAATATTAAGACATCCGAATGGACTAGCCTGAAGAAAAAGAAATTGTTTCCACCGCCGGAGCTGATTAGAACCTGCCAAATGCTCTCTGCCGAGAATAAGTGGAAACACTGGAAGAGTCCCAGCCCATTGTACAGGGTGATTTAGCCTGTTATGGGCAAATGAATATTAGGACTAAGAGCACTACAGATGTCATAAAAACCTATGTCTCAGCATTAGGAGAAAGCAAATGTCCAAAATGACACATTGTATGATTTGCAGTATAAGTGTATACTAATGGGGGCATGTACTGTACTGTATGTTTGGAGGACTGAGACTTTACGTGTGTAAGGAGGAATGTATGTGTGTATGGAGACTGGGTTTTTTACTCATATACTGTATGCAGAATGCCAATTTGTACAGCGGATCACAACCAAAATATTTTTGTCCCAGAGTCACATTTGTGATGACGTGATGTGTCATTTTGCATATGTGATTTAACTCTTGTGCAGCAATTTCATGTGACCCAAGTCAAATTTCACCCCAGGGAGATCAATAAAGTTACCTTGACCTTCAACGTGGTATATGGTTCATTTGTAAATTCACATTCTATGTATGTAACGTGGATGTATAGGAATGTGTATTGCACATTGATTTTCTGAAATGTTCTGTGCTGGAAACATGTCTGGAATTCAGCAGTCTTTCAATGAGGTGATGATCAAAAGCCTACCCATGTGTGCAAATGGTCATGATAAAAATCCATGTAAACACTCCGGCCTGGATTTGCTAAGGACGTAACCTGTATCTTTCCCATAAAAGAGAAGGAAAAAAAACAGAAATGGAGTGGAAAAGGAGACATGGGACGCATTGCTGTCAGACTCCAGGGAGATGTAGACATCACAGGAAAAGCAGAAGGGTCTCTACATGGCACCTCAACATGCATAACACAAATGTTTCTCCCTGCTTTCATTTGTGTGAGTGAATTTGTGTGTGTGTGTGTGTGTGTGTGTGTGTGTGTGTGTGTGTGTGTGTGTGTGTGTGTGTGTGTGTGTGTGTGTGTGTGTGTGTGTGTGTGTGTGTGTGTGCACATGTGCAAGACTGTTCAACAGAATATGTAAAAGTGTTGCTTTCTTTCTCTTTCCACCAGTCAGTCCCATTCAGGCACTGGATGGAGAGAGAGAGAGAGAGAGAGAGAGAGAGAGAGAGAGAGAGAGAGAGAGAGAGAGAGAGAGAGAGAGAGAGAGAGAGAGAGAGAGAGAAAAGCAAAGCAGATTCATACTGATGTGCAGAAATAGACGGAGAGGACAGATTTGCGTGGCAAGCTGCAGGCTAGAACTAACTGGAGCAGCAAACGTCAGGAGCCATCAGCCAGGCTGCAGCTGGTTGCCACGAGCATCGTGGAGCCTTGGCACGCCTATATTTGGTGGGGACAAGTGACGGAGAGGTGGGGGAGGAAGTGGTGGTGGTGGTGGTGGTGATGGTGGTGGTAGGAGTGGTGGTGGCAATGGTGGTGGTGGTGGTGGTGGTGGGGTTGGTGTTGGTAGGGGTGCAGGAAGTGGAGGGAAGTGACACAATTCTTAGAACGAGAAATCTGAAGTGACTAATTCTTCATTAGGGTTGGCTTGGTTTGTCTGTTGGTCTGAATCTGTCTGATTAACTGTCTCAGCTTTGCTTCCTGTACTAATTACCCTGACACATTATGCATGTGTTGCTACACATGTAGATGTTATGGGTATGTGTGTGTGTGGATACATATATAGGCTTTTTTCAGTTTCAGTGTTCATGTAATTACTGCACTTTACCTTTGAAGGGCAGTATATTACATGTAAAAACAAAAACACAATAATATTCTTTAGTGGTCCAATAGTTTTAAAGTTCACAGTAGGCATTTTTCCACCAGAAAAGCAAGCATAAGCTTATGAGGTGTTGTGAGGTGAGGTGAAATAGGTCTGGTCCACCAGGCCACAGGCAGAGGGCACGTGTCCTCCTGCATTCTTCTTAAGCTGCAGGGTGCCGTCTGCCTGCTCTCACTCATAGGCAAGGCAGGCTGCTGAGGAGAAGGCTGGGTGTTGAACTGTGTCGAAATCAATAGCCAAGCTTGTCTGACATTTGCTTGAAAGGTAATATGGGTATCATGGATTTTTGGATGGACCATTAACAAAAATGGTGAAAGACATGATTTAGAAAAAAAAAAAAAATATATATATATATATATATCGATGAACAGAAATTGAGCTACATAAATAGCATTGACAATGCCCTCAAGTAACTCTCACTGTCAATCTTTACAACGCTGAATATTTACAGAATCCTATTATATACATGGATATTGTACATATGATTCAAAGTTTGTTTTGATTTCCATATCACATTCAGTACATTGCATTATAATGTGCCACAGCTGGACGTGACTGGAATCTCAAATCACTGTAAAAGAGGACATCTCTTACGCCATAATAAGAATGTGAAATAACAATTGTCCTTCCAAGGGCATGCCACAGTAACAGAGAGAGAGAGAGAGAGAGAGAGAGAGAGAGAGAGAGAGAGAGAGAGAGAGAGAGACATACATTCCCCACATACATTCCATTATATTTTTGAATGAGTCTGCACTTACTGAGCCCAAGTTATTAAGTTATTAAGTCATGAACAACTAAAACTGTCAGGGAACAATGGATGAAAATGGAATCTATTTAACAGCCATCATTTCCAATTTAGCGGCCTAACACTGAGTGTAGACACAGACGTGTGTGTGTCGGGGAGATCACGACTCAGCAGTGACTTTAGTTAAACACTACATTGCTCTCAGGCTTCATTTAGAACACTGGTGCTGCTTCTGTGAGTGAAACACACAGTTCAAAGAGCGAGAAGGGGACGAGAGTAAGAACAGGACACTCTGAGCCTCAGAGAGAGAACTCGGAGGTTTGCTGGAGAGGATGAGTGTGCAACATGACGGGTGCTTAATTAGTTCAACAAAAGATGCTGAGATAGCTGATTTTTTTCCTTCTTACAGTGTGATAATGATTACAGAAATTACAACAAATTATCGAAGTGGTGGGTCTGTTCATGTTAATGAAGTGTAAGAAAAACACGCTAAAGTCTGACAAGAGTGCCCAGGGCCAGATAGAAGCTAGACGTTTTTACACCTCTCCTTGGACAAAGGTAAGTGCGAGAATTTAATTTGATTTTGATATGGTAAAATGGTAAATGGACTGCAATTATATAATGCATTCCTATACTCGACAGAGTACCCGAAGCACTTTGCACTGAATGCCTTAAATTCACCCATCAGTTACGAAGGCGGCCATGCAACCTGCCAATCAGCACAGCAACCAGCGACCCTTCAGTTGCTGGGCGACTCATCTACCTACTGAGCCACTGTCGTCCCTAAGTGGCAAAGCTCAAGAGCACAGCCTGGCTTATTTATTTATTTATTTATTTATTTATTTTGGCCCCCAGGAGTCTCTGCTGTTCGGTGATGTAGGGTCACAGCTTACGCAGCTAACATACGTACACGCTCACTCTAATTGGCCAACATCCTTTTTCCACGCGAGCAATGGATAAAAAAGAAATTGAGAGAGAAAGAGAGAGAGAGATAGACAAATTGAGGGATGCTGAGAATCTGAAATTACAGGCATAAAGGGTGGCACAGTAATATTCAGCAATGAGAGAGAGAGACAGAGAGAGAGAGAGATGATCAAGAAAGACAAAAAGACCCAGAAATCCGAGGAGGAGGGAGGAGGGAGCTTCTTCTTACTGTTCTCCACCTTGGCACTGCTTCAGACATAACACCCGTTCCTCGTTCACATTTTTTCTTGTTTTTTTTCTCTGTAGCTGTTTTAACCTTACACTTGACACAAAGAAGGCTACACTACAATAGCTGCCACGATCACATTCTTTTTATCACATTCTTTTTGTTGTTTTGTTTACAATTTTTTATTGTTTTTTTTCTTCAGTTTTCATTATCATTTGTCTGCTGCTTGGCAGAGGAGTGTTTTGTCTGAAGCTACTGAAAGCCTTGTCAGGCCAAGAGGGTGTGTTTTACGCTGAGCTTTCTTTTGGCTGTAAGATGTGAAGGAAGTTGAGGGGGTGGTTTCTACAGACCTCCCTTTTGAGCCCTTTGCCACCACAATATGGATTAAGATTCGGGGAAACCGCTTTGGGTCCAAGTCCTCCGCTCCTTTTCAAAGGCCCATTATCTGCTAAAGGTGAGGCTAAGGTGAGGCTACAGTATGTTCGTACCCTTTGCCCAGTGGGAAGGGAGTCCTCTCTGGAAGATAATGTAGCAAATGCTTTTGTGCTGGGCTGATGCATCAGCCGCTTTCACATCGTTTCACTTCATGCAAAGGGTCTGAAACATTCTGCATTGTCATTCATTCGCTCCATCGTCACTTCAAACAATCGCTACTGCTTGTTGCATTAAGCTCTTACCAAAACCCGTAGGAAGCAGACCAATAACATCTTTCCCCTCGACAAAAATCCTCAAACATTCTTCTTGTTCTGGCTTTAAATCTTCAGTTTGAAACCTTGACTTCAACATCATCTTTTTCCACCCTCCATCTGTTCACATGGCCCGTCCACATTCAAAGACGGAGCGAACCGAAACTTATGTTCACGCTCCCTGACACAGTTGCTGGAGGTAAATGAAATTGAGGAGCTAGTCGGCACTAGCCTGGCTACTCTTTCCCAGCGATATCGCCTGAAATCCACATCTATTTTCAGATTTTCAGAAAGTTATAAACTGTTAATGGTGCAGGTTAGTTGTTAGGTGCAGAGAAGACATTTAATGACCTCAGCCTGAGCAAAGATCTGATATGTGTGCATATAGCAGCTGAAATTGAGCTGTATCATATAAAGACATGCTCCTCTTTCCCCCTGCACCATGCTGCAGTAAAAATATACCAGTATCTTCGCACCTCATTTCAGTCTCCTTCCTGTCTTAAAACCAACTCTTTTACCGCTCCTTCCACACACACACACACACACACAGACACACGCACACACACACACACACACACAGGAACACTGTCTATTTTTTTTCGCCCAGCATATTGCTGATGGTGGCCATTGAGTGCTCCTGCTACATTAAACCCTCCATTCTCAGCTTCTTTTTTTCTTCCACCCTCCTCCCCCTACTCCTCCTCCTCTTCCTCTCCTCCTCCTCCTCTTCCTCTCCTTCTCCTCCTCTCCTCCTAGTAGTTCTTCTTTGTACTCTTTCTTTTCTCTGCCTGTGTTGGGGGAATGGTGTTCTGATGGGCAGAATCTCATTACTGCGTTTCCCAGCCTAAAACAGAAGCTCAGCTCTCTGCCCATCCACCACGCCGACCGCCGGGTCACTGAACAATTTGGATGCAATTTACACACACACACACACACACACACACACACACACACACACACATACACACACACATACATACATACACACATGCCAATGTCACCCCCCCCCCCCAACCCTCGCCGATTATAGTGTGCATGTAGCATCTGCACACACACACATACACACACATACTGTACACACACGCACTCTGACTCCAGTAGCAGCAGCAGTCAGTCCTCGTCACAGATCTCGTTTCCGCCTAGACCCACCCCAGCACTCCCCCTGTTCAAAAAGTGTATTTCACGCCACACACTATAAAGAGCCGTTAAAAATCACTACCCCTGCTTCAATCCCTTTCTTATGATTACTTTTCCCCCTTTTTTTATGCTGTTCAGGAGAAAAATCTTTAAACTGATGTAGGTACAATTGGCCTTAACTAATCAGTCTCATTAAATCAGTCTCATTAAAATCAGTCTCATTAATATTACCATTAATTTCGGTGTTTAATAATAAATTATCAAACACTAAATCTATGGTATATTCCGGATTGCTATGGTTACACTACTAGTGTAGTAATAATGTATCACTTACCGTTTTACACTTACACTACAGTTAATAGCATTCACATACAACCGGAAGGGTTGAAGGTATTTGGAGTTCTCAGATTGGGTGGCTTCAATGAATACAGCGGCAACACAGACAAAGCACAGTTTCACAATAATCGAATTTATTGTAACAACGCTAATAAATGGGTAATAGCAATTGAATACATTCAATGTCGATTAGCAGCAATAAACAGTCAATGTAAACAGTGAGGTAGTATGAGTGTGCGTATGTTCTATGAAGCTTAGGTGTATGTGTGTGTGTGTGTGCTGTGTGTGTGTGTGTGTGTGTGAGAGAGAGAGAGAGAGAGAGAGAGAGAGAGAGAGAGAGTAGGAAGTTGCCTCTTCGCTGTCCAGCGAGTGACTGAGCCCTCTGGCTATGTGCACGGGCGCGGCTGCGCAGTGGAACCGGAGAGGAGTGTGAGGCAGAGAGGAGGAGCAACAGAGTTTGAGAATGCGCGCGAGACACGCACGGAGAGATTGTATATGTGTAGATGCTCGTGAGGTGTGTGTCTTTAGGAATGCGCAAGATAAATAAATCAGTGAATGGAATGTTATCTAAGGTGTTGGGGGAAGGGAGATCACCGCGTGGTCTGTACGAGAACAAAGGACTTTCGTCCAAGTTAATCTTAGCCCACTACCTTATATAATTACCAGTTCCACTGAAATCTTGATGATGAAAAAAAAAAGGTGTGTGTGATATCAAATAAAGGTGTTAGAAAGAAGAGGGAGAGAATAGAGCATGCAATAACCTATCTAGCAGAGCAACAAAAGATAAACACATAAACAAACAGTGATCAAAACGACACGCTACGTGTCTTCAGTGTGCACATTTAAACCGTTCCTGAGTTTACAGCACTACTGCATAATAACCTACTCCTACAGGACTAAGGTGCCCAAATGCCAGCCCTTACTTTCAGTTGTCCGTCTGATCGTCCTTCGAAGCAGAGCGGTCCGACCTGTCGGGTCAGCGGAGGTTTCGGAATGTTCGTCTCAATTCCGAAGTTTGCAGAGTCCCTGTTCGTTCGAAGCTTCTTTGACGAGGGAAAAGTCTCTGGTTGTTTGTGCGCGGCGCGAATAATAAAGGAAGAAGGAATCCTGTCGCTTCTAACTTTCAACTAACTGCTTGGGCTGCAGTCGTAACGTTACTGTAAACGGAACTGTAGTTAACCGGTTGTAACTTAGCAATAAAGAAGTAGCGAACTCAAGTACTGATTACCGTGGCCAATGGTAAAATACAAAAGCACGTTGAATCTTCTTTGTTACAAGGCGTTGAACTTTCACCAGGTGAGTGTAGAGGTATCTCTTTAGTCCGAGGTCCGGGTCAGAGAGAGAGAGCAGGGCCCACTGTAACCTCTAATTATAGAAGATGACCGATGTGACGTCGATGTCATGACAGTCCCGGAAGTGTAGGTTTGCTGGGAATTGTAGTTCTAGCGGGGACTGTGGACGTCCCTACATATCCCCCCTTTGGTCTTAGGGATATGACGAAGTCGTAACCCTGAGAGCAGAGTTCGGTACAGTCCACATGTCCATAGTCCGTGAGGCGGAAAAATCCATACAGTCCATGGAGTCCTGTAGAATCCTGTAACTGTAAGTCCTGATACAGCAGTTCAAGGCATAGGCATTTGGGCAAATATCAGGCTGTGAGCATTTGGGCACATACACAACTCTATCTAACTACATCAAAATCATATGTATAAAATCCAACCCTACACAATGAACTCCATTTCTTTTACATGAATCAACAAGGAAAGAAAAGAAAATAAGGAAAGGAAATGAAGTGTTAGTACAGGTGTTAGGAAGCCTAGTCTTCTGGAAAGTCAATAGCAGCTTGTGGTCTGGCTAAGAAGCGTGCGCTGCTGCGGTTGAAGCAGTCAGGAACGCCGACTATTGTGTCCAGCTTGGCGTGTAGTGTAGTGATGTATTTGTGTAGCATGTAGGCGATGTCAGCAGTTGTGTGGACAGGGTTACCGGTTACCCACCCCCCTTTGCCGTGTGGATCATTCCCAGGGTTGGGTGCAATCATGGGGGACCCATCTATGGGTTTGCGACGGGTTAGGTTTGGATGACCTAGCGTGGCTTGCGGCTAGGGAGTGTTTCCCGACCCCCTTAAAAGGCCCTGACCAGTGGGGTAGGAAGTCCTTTGAGACTCCTACCGGCTTGGTTGGGTCGCGGTACGGTATTTTGTCGCCTATGTCGTGGTTGTGATAAGCGGTTTTCTGCCTATAGGTCCTCGGTGGATTCACCTCCATCACCAGGGGGTGCTTTACATCTTGGCCACAGCCCGATGTCTCACAGGGGTCTCCCCCGTCTTTTGTGAGATATACTCCGGGTGATGATGGGGAATGCATCTGACCTAGTCATGCCTGAGGGGAGCCTATTTTGATTTTGACCTTGTTTGTCTGGTCTATTAGAGGGGAGTCTGGTCTCTGCAGTAACAGGTTTTTAACCTCAGCCAACTGGGCTTTTAAAGAATCCAACTCTGAGCGGAAACTACCAGGTTGGCCTGAGTCCCTGTTAACTTTACCCCTACGTGATGAGTTATGGTCAGACCATTCGTCTTGACTCTGGTCTGATCGGGAGTAGCGATTTCTCTGCCAACCCCCCTGGTCCCTACGACCTTTCCCGTAGGATGTGCGGTTGCCATGGGCACCGGAGTTCTGGTCGTGGTCCCTTCCACCCCGACCTTGCCGATTCTTCCACTCACCCTGGTGATGGCTCGGCAAGGGACGGTTTGGACCGGGTTTTCTCCAGGTGGGTCCCCCTGGTGGGGCTTCCCCTCCTTCCAGGGATAGCGGGGGCCTGTCTCCCTCCTGGAGGCTAAGGACTCTAAGTTCCTCGTCAGTTCTGTCTACAGACCTGACGATGGTCTCCCAAGTCATCTGGGCTAGCTGCCTAATTTCCCTCATGGTGTAGGTGTTTTGCCGGCACGTCAGTGTGACTTGGTTGCGTATGCTCGAGTGGAGGTTGTATAAGAAGAGGGATTTGAACCCTCTGTCTTCCTCCAAGCCTGGCGCGTTGCTACTTTGAAAGTATGCAGCACGCAGCCGCCTGTAGTATTCGCGGGGAGGTTCTGACCGTTTCTGTTTGATTTGGATCGCACATAACGTCGCGGAGGTCTCGTCCGTATAGGGTGCGTATTCCTCCCTCATATATTTGCGAAGCTTGGGGTAGCTATCACGAACGTCAAAGGGCAGCATCCCTAAAAATGCTCGAACGCTACTGCTGGAGGTCTTCCAGATTAGCTTGAGCTTCTCTCGCGTTGTGGCGTTAGGCAGATCCGCGAGGCATTGGTCAATCTCCCGTAAGTAGTCATTCACGTTGGTGTTTTTGTTATCGGGATCGAATTTTTCAATATCTTTTGCTAGTAGGTCGATTTGTCGTATGCGGGGGTCCCGGGGTGCATCTCTACGCGACCTCCGTGCCCTTTCTGAATACTCGCTATCTGAGCTACTCTGGTATCGCTGTCTTCTCGCACTGCGTCTGCGATCTGATTCGTCTGACGATGAGTCAGGGATGTTGTAACGCACTGACTTAGGGGTGCTAAATGATTGGGGTCTGGGTGAGCGCAGTGTGGCTCCACCCTGACTAAGCGACGAGGTAGCCGTGTAGCGGGAGGATCTAGCCTGGCGGGGCGTCTGGTCCTGGGCCAGGTAGTCTGTGGTGTCCTGATCGGACGACTCTTCCCACCTGGGTCTTTCCTCTGACCGTGGGCGAGAGTCTGGGAGTGTGGCTTGGGTCTTTCTGTACCCCTCACAATCTCCCCGGGGGGTTTGCTCCTTGGCAGCCCTCCTGTCAGCCTTTTCAGCCTGTTCCAGCCTGCTGACACTGTGTGCTAGGGAAGTTTTCGTGTCTGTCAGTTCCCTGCTTAACTCATGGTTAGCCTCTGCTAACTCATGTCGGCTGGAGTTCAGCCTATCAATTTCTCCGCGGAGGCATCTGGTTTCCAACTCAGACTGCCGGAAGTGGAGTAGGAACAATCTACCTAGTGCCTCTGGGACATTGGTAGTTGTTTGGGGATCCCTAATATGTTTTAGTGTATTATCTATGTTAGCCTTGCACTCCGCCTGAGTTAACCTATTGAAGTCTGCTTTAACCTTTGGGTAGCAGCGAATTAGGTCAGCGACGACGTCAAAGAGGGACACTTCTTGAGTGTTGTCTTCGATCTCTGAGGCGTGCGGGGATGCCATTTTATTTAGGTTAATGCTGTATATTAATTAATTACTTAATTAATTACCTAATTAATTATTTAATTAGTAATTTAATTAGTTACTTAATTAATTGTTTAATTAATTACTCAATCGACGATTTAATCTATCAATTAATTAATTAATTATCCAATCGATTTTAGTTGCTCTATCTCTTCCGTAATTGTTAGGTTATTAGTATTTGTGATATGGTTATCACACTACTGTTAACCGATTAAACACACCTGAAAGATATCTTGGCAGTTGCTAAGCAAACTGATGATTTATCTGATGTTGCAACAATATTCAAGAAGCCAACAAAACCAATCTCCTCACGCGCGGGCGCCAATTAAATATGTAGGTACAATTGGCCTTAACTAATCAGTCTCATTAAATCAGTCTCATTAAAATCAGTCTCATTAATATTACCATTAATTTCGGTGTTTAATAATAAATTATCAAACACTAAATCTATGGTATATTCCGGATTGCTATGGTTACACTACTAGTGTAGTAATAATGTATCACTTACCGTTTTACACTTACACTACAGTTAATAGCATTCACATACAACCGGAAGGGTTGAAGGTATTTGGAGTTCTCAGATTGGGTGGCTTCAATGAATACAGCGGCAACACAGACAAAGCACAGTTTCACAATAATCGAATTTATTGTAACAACGCTAATAAATGGGTAATAGCAATTGAATACATTCAATGTCGATTAGCAGCAATAAACAGTCAATGTAAACAGTGAGGTAGTATGAGTGTGCGTATGTTCTATGAAGCTTAGGTGTATGTGTGTGTGTGTGTGCTGTGTGTGTGTGTGTGTGTGTGAGAGAGAGAGAGAGAGAGAGAGAGAGAGAGAGAGAGTAGGAAGTTGCCTCTTCGCTGTCCAGCGAGTGACTGAGCCCTCTGGCTATGTGCACGGGCGCGGCTGCGCAGTGGAACCGGAGAGGAGTGTGAGGCAGAGAGGAGGAGCAACAGAGTTTGAGAATGCGCGCGAGACACGCACGGAGAGATTGTATATGTGTAGATGCTCGTGAGGTGTGTGTCTTTAGGAATGCGCAAGATAAATAAATCAGTGAATGGAATGTTATCTAAGGTGTTGGGGGAAGGGAGATCACCGCGTGGTCTGTACGAGAACAAAGGACTTTCGTCCAAGTTAATCTTAGCCCACTACCTTATATAATTACCAGTTCCACTGAAATCTTGATGATGAAAAAAAAAAGGTGTGTGTGATATCAAATAAAGGTGTTAGAAAGAAGAGGGAGAGAATAGAGCATGCAATAACCTATCTAGCAGAGCAACAAAAGATAAACACATAAACAAACAGTGATCAAAACGACACGCTACGTGTCTTCAGTGTGCACATTTAAACCGTTCCTGAGTTTACAGCACTACTGCATAATAACCTACTCCTACAGGACTAAGGTGCCCAAATGCCAGCCCTTACTTTCAGTTGTCCGTCTGATCGTCCTTCGAAGCAGAGCGGTCCGACCTGTCGGGTCAGCGGAGGTTTCGGAATGTTCGTCTCAATTCCGAAGTTTGCAGAGTCCCTGTTCGTTCGAAGCTTCTTTGACGAGGGAAAAGTCTCTGGTTGTTTGTGCGCGGCGCGAATAATAAAGGAAGAAGGAATCCTGTCGCTTCTAACTTTCAACTAACTGCTTGGGCTGCAGTCGTAACGTTACTGTAAACGGAACTGTAGTTAACCGGTTGTAACTTAGCAATAAAGAAGTAGCGAACTCAAGTACTGATTACCGTGGCCAATGGTAAAATACAAAAGCACGTTGAATCTTCTTTGTTACAAGGCGTTGAACTTTCACCAGGTGAGTGTAGAGGTATCTCTTTAGTCCGAGGTCCGGGTCAGAGAGAGAGAGCAGGGCCCACTGTAACCTCTAATTATAGGAGATGACCGATGTGACGTCGATGTCATGACAGTCCCGGAAGTGTAGGTTTGCTGGGAATTGTAGTTCTAGCGGGGACTGTGGACGTCCCTACACTGATATGGTGGAGATAAATAAACAAAGTGCAGGTATACTGTAAATGCGTATGACAATCACAATGA
>CM050199.1:8497500-8507500 GCA_027475355.1 Coilia nasus
GGTGAAGCACAAACACAACATATAGGAAAAGGGGGAGGAGAGAGAGGTGTGTGTGTGTGTGTGTGTGTGTGTGTGTGTGTGTGTGAATGAGAGAGAGACAGTGTGTGTGTGTGTGTGTGTGTGTGTGTGTGTGTCGGTGTCAGCACAAAAGGATTTCTCAGCGATCCATCGGCCAGACATTAGCATAACGCATAGCAGGAGCCTCAGCCGTGTCCTCTTCCTGGTGTGGGCTCCTGGTGCTAAATGACCTCTTCCTCTTCCTCTTCCTCTTCCTCTCTCATCCCCCATCCTCCGCCCACCTCCCTCCCTCCCCCGACCTCACAACCCCTCCTGACAACCCTGCTGCTGCCTCTTTCTACCTGAACATGCGCACACACACACACACACACACACACACGCATAGACACACACACACACACACAGACATACACACACACACACACACACACACACACACATAGACACTCAGATCTACACACCTACACAGAAAGAGAGAGAGAGAGAGAGAGAGACAGAGAGACATACACATACGCACACACACACATACACACCAACTCTTAAACACACACACACACCTATAGAGAGAAAGAGAGAGAGGGAGAGAGAGAGACAGAGAGATGCACACATACGCACACACACATACACACACACATGCACATACACACATGCGCACACATACACGCACACACACGCACACATACACACACACACACCTTCACAGAAAGACAGAAAGAGAGAGACAGAGAGATGCACACATGCACACACACACACATAGACATACACACGTAGACACACACACACTCAGAGCTCAGAGGCCTTAACAAATGGGATAATAAAGGAAGAGGCCAGAGGCTGTGTGTGATGCCTTACTGAAAGACAGCCCAGCTTCTCCTCACTTGAGTCTTTTTCTTCTCTCCTCTCTTCTCCTCTCCTCTCTTCTCCTCTCCTCTGTTCTGATCTCCTCTCCCCATTTGTCCTCTTCTCTCCTCTTCTCCTCTTCTCTCTTCTCTTGTTTCTCTTCTCCTCTTTTCTCCTCCCTTGTGTCCGCTACGCTCTTTTCCTTCCTCCTCTTCTTTTTTTTTACCCTACCCTACCCTACCTTCTCCTCTTCTCTCCGATCCTCTCCCCTCCTCTCCTGTCCTACCCTACCCTACCCTACCTTCTCCTCTCCTTTCCTCTTCTCTCCGATCCTCTCCTCTCCTCTCCTGTCCTCTCCTTTCCTTTACTCTCCTCCTCTACTTTCCTTTGCTTTCATTTCCTATCCTTTTCTCTTTATTTTTCTCTCCTCTCCTCTCCTCTCCTCTCATCTCCTCTCTTCACCTCTCCTGTCCTCTCCTCTCCTCTCCTCTCTTCAGGAGAATAACAAACGGGGCCTTCGCTCACCCACACGGCTGCTTAGACTGTCACCTGTGTGCAGCCCAAACAGCTTAAATGAGTTCAACAGGCATACTGTTTTAATATGGTGATTAGATTACATCTCAGAACCACACCATAATTGGACCGCTCCCCTGTCCCCCACTGATGTGTCCTGCCTGCCAACACTGTCTACATCTCTGAGTCCCTATATTAAAAAAAGGGGGTGGGGGGGACGGGGGAGGGAGAGGTGCTTTTCTTTTCTTTTCTTTTCTTTTCTTTTTAGTTCTCTTTCTTTAGCTGCATGTGTGACGTGAGCACTTGAATGCACTTTAAAATGGAGCCTAAGCCTTCAATACTGACGTATAAAAACCTGGTAGAAGGACAAATGCCCTTTGAAAGAACGGCTTTACGTTTTCGTTCATTTGCAAAATATCCTATGCAGAAGTTGCAATATTTATTTATTTATTTATTCTGTATGTGTCTGCGAATGCCAGTCAGCTGTCAGCAATCCATAAGAGGCGCTGGCCTTTGAAAGCGGAGGGCCTTCAGGAGCTGAGCACATTCATTGGCCCAAGTGCACAATCAAAAGAAATGGGTGGTCACACACACACACACACACACACACACACACACACACACATACACACACACTGAAAGGGCCTCACTTCTGGAAGGGCTTGAAATGAAGAGGATGGCAGTGCGTGTATGCCAATTCAATTTACACCCCATTTCCCCCTCTCCCTGAGAACACTTCCTACTTTTCAGGTTTAAATAGAACCCTGTTGCTTTGACAGCATGATTTTGAAACACATAGTTTTGCATTTCTAATTACACTTAAATAAAATGAGGCAAAAAGAGGCAGGGAGAGCAAGGATCAGTTGCGTAATACAGTTGCCAGAACATAGTTACTACAATGAACTGACAAAAATGAACTCCCCTCTGTTTCACCATAGCGCATAAATAAGGTTTGATGAAACCCCAGAGAGAGAGAGAGAGAGAGAGAGAGAGAGAGAGAGAGAGAGAGAGAGAGAGAGAGAGAGAGAGAGAGAGAGAGAGAGAGAGAGAGAGAGAGAGAGAGAGAGAGAGAGAAATAGATAGAATGTCAGAGAGAGTGTGAGAGAAAGACAGAAAGAAAAAGTGTAGGGTATAGACAGAGAAAAGAGAGAGCCTGCCAGAGAGAGAGAGAGAGAGAGAGAGAGAGAAAGACAGTGAGAAATAGACAGAGAGAGAAAAGAAAGAGAGAGCACGCCAGGGAAAGAGAGAGAGAGATACCAAGGCATTTAATTCAGTGGTAATTTATGCCAGCCATTTTATGGTAAGCAGGGGAGCGTTGACCTCCGGTCGGAAACTGCAGCTGTAGGCACCAACACCAACTTGGATGCAAACAAGCTGAAGTCAGAGAGGAAAAGGCTGCTCCAGTGCTCCATCAGAAGCCCCAAAGAAAACAGCAGACCCTTAACAACAACAACAACAGCACAGCCTCCATTCAAGGTCCGCTGGGTGCTGTGTTTTGCTGTGCTTTGCTATTTTGTGTCGAGTCATTTCACTGCGTTGTGTTGTGATGTTAACCAAATAGGTTGTGCTGTGTTTACAAAGTAGCTTGGTGATAATAACCAGCAGTTTGACTTTTTTTCATGTCAGAGACATACATTTAGACATATAAAGGGATTCCGTAGCATTTTCTATTAAGCTTGTATTTATAAGACTCTATAAACACATTCATTAAAGGTAATAATGCCTTCATAAAGCTTAATAATGGTTGAAATTACTATTCATAATTATTTATACATACTCATGACTGCACACGTAAGGCAGGTAAGCTCTATCACCAAAAATGCGAAGTTGGCATAGGGCTTATGACATAGCATTATAATGCCTTAGAAGAATAGTCATGAGTATGTATAAATAGTTATGAATAGTTTATATACTTTATGAATGCATTATAACCCTTTGTGAATGTGGTTATAGAGTCTTGTGAACACAAGCGTCACAGAAAGTGTTACCAGGTATTCATATACATACATACATACATACATACATACATACATACATACATACATACATAAATACATACACACATACATTCATACATACTGGTACATACATGTACTGGTATACAATTTGTTTTGCTTGTTTTGGCTCCTGGCAGTTTTACTGTAAGTTGCAGTATGTTTATGCCAGTTTAATAAAGAGTGTTAACTCTGGGAGCTACTAAGAGAAGGGCAGGCAATGGTGCTGACGGTGTGTCAGGGATTTTAAGCCTCTCAGATAGAGATGCATTGGCCTTGTGAGCAGGCAGTCCAGGCCTGCACTTTTGTCGGGCTGTAGATGGAGGACAGTCATTAAATATGCAATTTAGTTTGGGACTGCTGCATTTCCATTCATAAACCAGCCCCTTTATTATTCAAAACTCAGCACGTCAGCAGAGCCACTTTGCAGGACCCCTGAAAATAAAAATGCCAGAGGTGTCATAAACAGCAGTGGCTCAAATAGTGTTTTCAAATGTTGGGGAGACTTAGTAAGTATGATACGGATATGGCTGCCACCCACTCACTCACCCACCCACAACACCCCCACACAAACCCCAGAACTAACGTCCCAAATGTCCACCGAGAGAGAGAGCGTCGCTACCTTCTCCTGCCAGACCCCCAACCACTAGATTTATTACTGCCATATTACCATTCATGAATTAAATATCCAAAAGTGTTTGAAAGCAATTTCATAAATGTAGGGCTTATGGCTCAGTCTTGAGCAAATGATCTCATAAAGCAGCCACTTTAGGCCTGCTACAGCAGCCAAGCCACACACACACACACACACACACACACACACACACACACACACACACACACACACACACACACACACACACAACCCAATAACACTCCTTCCCTCCCTGTGGTCTCTGCCCCCCTACCTCCCCATCACTGTTCTAAGTGATTTGTCCTGCTCTTATTAAAAACATTGCTCTTGAAACTAATCATCATCACAGCCAAGTCATCTGACTTCTCTCTGGCCGGGGGGTAAATGGGCAAGAAAAAAAGGATGAAAACACGCAGAGAAAAAGAGAAAGAAGAGAGAAAAAAGAGAGAGAAGTGAGAAAATGTTGTAGACGAGCCAACAGGGGCAAGCAGCCAAGTGAGTATAACGCATTTTGGCCTTTTGAGCCCCAGGGGGAAAACTGGATACATTACACCCACAATATAGGAGCCAGCGGTCCACACAAACTACAGTATTCGCTGTGGACATAATGATGCTGCTTAATGAGCTTTAAGAGTTCTGTGGTACTTTTTGGATTTTGGCAACTAATTACGCAACTAATTAATTATTGAATAAAGTTGTCCTCATGAATGAATAAAGTTGTGCTCATGACATGTTAGCTCAATAATGAAGTATTACGCCTTTTGATATGGGCTACAGTGCTATGGCCTATGTTGTATGACTTATGCGCCATAATTCTGGGTGAATACTGTATGTGTAATTATTCATCTGAACCATTGCTAGCTGTTAGAACCTATGTTAGAAACTCTGTACTCAGGTCTCTGACTGCCTGACTGTCTTTGAGCAGGGCAGTTAAGTGTGAACTATGTACTGTAGTGAACAAACTATCTGAACTGTAGTGAACTACTGTATGGATTTTCGTAAAGACTTTAGGGAGTTATTCATGGTGACTAGGGTGTACGACTTAACATCCAAACATGGGTTGAGGCATAGAGCTTCACAGAGGTAGACAGGAATGGCAGAGTACTAAATAAGTCAAGGACAAAGGTGATCATGTGATTGATTACCCCAAAACATCCACAAAACAACCTCACACTGTGACATGACCTCTACACAGGAGGCAGCCACAAAGGCTGGTTTTGGACTGGTCTACTTTTTTACTTTAAAGCAGCTTTTCTTTTGCCTTTTCAGTATTTTCCACCAACTGAAAGCTGTCGTGGTTCAGTCATGTCAAAGGTCCTGGTTGAAGCAGGCAGGAAAATGTTCTTAACTGGCAAGCCACAGGCAGAAAACTAGCATGTGTTAAGTGTGAGTTGCCTAGCAGCACGTCTGGTTAAAGACAGTTGTTTGGTTATCCAGCACCCAAACTCTCACTGACATCTAACAACACTGTGATGGTACAGCCTCAGGGTAGTGCCATGTGTAGTCAGCTCTGTCTGGTGTTACTGGTCTATAGAAGAGCAAGATTACAGTACGGGCATCTGGCTTAACATGACCACAAACCCATCCAGTTATCTCTCAGTCAGAATGGAGAGATGAGCAGTGGGTTCAGTAAATAAACTAGAGTAAATTAGGGGTCCCATGTTGTCAAAATATATGCAGCATGTATATGGTTAGTGTGTAGGTTTGCATATGTTTGTGTATGTGTATGTATGTGTGTGTGTGTGTGATACATTAGTAATAGGCTCAGTGAATAAACTGCTACTTTAGGCGTCTTGTTTTTTTCAATATACGCAACATATTTATGCTTAGTATGCAGGTGTGCATGTGTGTGTGCAAGCACAAATGTGCATCTGTGTGCATCAGTGTGCATTTATCTATCCATGTGCACTTTTTTAATAGCCTGGTAAACCTGCCACTCGTACTTCATTTCATTTTGTACAGAGGGTCTGGACCGGAATCTGTTGAGGGTCATTTAGTCTGTTCCAGACCTTCTGTACAAAATGAAATGAAGTTCGAGGGGCTGGTTTACCAGGCTTTTTTCTTATACATTCAGGTGCTTTTGTTTCCATTAGCATATTTCATAATGTACAGTATATTTAAAAAGGTTTTAGAGTTATCAGGGAAAGAGCGTATGGCTCTGGGTACTGGGCTAAATAAATGAAGCTAGCTGCTTAGCATAAAAGTGCATTTGGTAATCCCTGCCCAGTGTAATCATTTTAAAGGCAGATGCCTTGTGAAGAAAGACAGAGAGAGAAAAAAATAACCCAACCCCTTTTATCTATAGAGGCTGGCAAGGGCAATTGGTTAGTGAGAAAATGAGAGAGAGAAAGAAAGAGAGAGGGGGAGGGAGAGAGAGACAGGGAGAGAGAGAAAAGGATAAAGACAGAGAGAGAAAGAGAGGAGGACAGAGAGAGGGAGGACAGAGAGAGGGAGAGAGAGAAGAGGATAGAGAGAGAGACAGAGATAGAGCAAAAGGAGGACAGAGGGAGAGAGACAGAGAGAGAGAGAGACAGAGAGAGAGAGAGAGAGAGAGAGAGAGACAGAGAGAGAGAGAGAGAGAGAGAGAGAGAGAGAGAGGGAGAAGTTGATGTTTCCCCCATTAACTTTCACCTTATGGATAATGTGGCACTTCTCCAAAGATATCTGGAACCCCTGTGTTATGATTGCCAAGGTCGTATCTGATGAAAACATGATGAACCAGCAGTTTGTCTTTCAACTTTTTACCCCCTCCCACCCGAAGCCTGGGCTAAACTCACCTACCCCCACACCCCCACCCATTTAATTCACTACCACACTCACACACACACCACACACACACACACACACACACACACACACACACACACACACACACACACACACACACACACACACACACACACACACACACACACACACACACACACAAAACCAATACACAAACATCATCCAACACACACACACACACACAAACATACACAAATACACACAGACACACACACCCATGCCTGCCTTGCCTGGCTCCCAAGTCTTTGAACAGTGGGAGAGACGAGGATTTTAATTACATCCCGAACCGCAGAGTTAATTGAACATAGCAGAAGCCTAATTTCATGTTAGAGCAAATCAAGATGTTACTTATGCAAATGAAAGGGCCCCCCCACTGTGACTGGGTGGGGATGCTCTGTTCAGCAAAACCAATGTCACACATTACACTGTGACAGGAGCAGAACAGAGCAGAGCCAGGCTCAGAGAAGGGGGGAGCAGAGGAGAGAAGAGGAGAGGAGAGGAGATGATAGGAGAGGAGAGGAGAGAGGAGAGGAGAGGAGAGGAGAGGAGAGGAGAGGAGAGGAGAGGAGAGGAGAGGAGAGGAGAGGAGAGAAGAGAAGAGGAGAGGAGAGGAGATGATAGGAGAGGAGAGGAGAGGAGAGAAGAGGAGAGGAGAGGTGAAGAGAGGAGAAGAGAGGAGAGGAGATGATAGGAGAGGAGAGGTGAAGAGAGGAGAAGAGAGGAGAGGAGATGGTAGGAGAGGAGAGGTGAAGAGAGGAGAGGAGAGAAAAATAAAGAGAAAAGGAAAGGAAATGAAAGCAAAGGAAAGTAGAGGAGGAGAGTAAAGGAAAGGAGAGGACAGGAGAGGAGAGGATCGGAGAGAAGAGGAAAGGAGAGGAGAAGGTAGGGTAGGGTAGGGTAGGACAGGAGAGGAGGGGAGAGGATCGGAGAGAAGAGGAGAGGAGAGGAGAAGGTAGGGTAGGGTAGGGTAGGACAGGAGAGGACGGGAGAGGATCGGAGAGAAGAGGAAAGGAGAGGAGAAGGTAGGGTAGGGTAGGGTAGGGTAGGACAGGAGAGGAGGGGAGAGGATCGGAGAGAAGAGGAGAGGAGAGGAGAAGGTAGGGTAGGGTAGGGTAGGAGAGGAGAGGAAAGGAGAGGAGAGGAGAAGGTAGGGTAGGGTAGGGTAGGGTAAAAAAGAAGAAGAGGAGGAAGGAAAAGAGCGTAGAGGACACAAGGGTGGAGAAAAGAGGAGAAGAGAAACAAGAGAGGAGAGAAGAGGAGAAGAGGAGAGAAGAGGACAAATGGGGAGAGGAGATCAGAACAGAGGAGAGGAGAAATGAGGAGAGGAGAAGAGAGGAGAGAAGAAAAAGACACAAGTGAGGAGAAGCTGGGCTGTCTTTCAGTAAGGCATCACACACAGCCTCTGGCCTCTTCCTTTATTATCCCATTTGTTAAGGCCTCTGAGCTCTGAGTGTGTGTGTGTCTAAGTGTGTATGTCTATGTGTGTGTGTGTGCATGTGTGCATCTCTCTGTCTCTCTCTTTCTGTCTTTCTGTGAAGGTGTGTGTGTGTGTATGTGTGCGTGTGTGTGCGTGTATGTGTGCGCATGTGTGTATGTGCATGTGTGTGTGTATGTGTGTGTGCATCTCTCTGTCTCTCTCTCTCTCTCCCCTCTCTCTCTCTCTCTCTCTATAGGTGTGTGTGTGTGTTTAAGAGTTGGTGTGTATGTGTGTGTGTGCGTATGTGTATGTCTCTCTGTCTCTCTCTCTCTCTCTCTCTTTCTGGTAGGTGTGTAGATCTGAGTGTGTGTGTGTGTGTGTGTGTGTGTGTGTGTGTGTGTGTGTGTGTGTATGTGTGTGTGTGTGTGTGTATGTCTGTGTGTGTATGTCTGTGTGTGTGTGTGTGTGTGTGTGTCTATGCGTGTGTGTGTGTGTGTGTGTGTGTGTGTGTGTGTGTGTGTGTGTGTGTGTGTGTGTGTGTGTGTGCGCATGTTCAGGTAGAAAGAGGCAGCAGCAGGGTTGTCAGGAGGGGTTGTGAAGTCGGGGGAGGGAGGGAGGTGGGCGGAGGATGGGGGATGAGAGAGGAAGAGGAAGAGGAAGAGGAAGAGGTCATTTAGCACCAGGAGCCCACACCAGGAAGAGGACACGGCTGAGGCTCCTGCTATGCGTTATGCTAATGTCTGGCCGATGGATCGCTGAGAAATCTTTTTGTGCTGACACCGACACACACACACACACACACACATCTCTCTCTCTCCTCCCCCTTTTCCTATATGTTGTGTTTGTGCTTCACCCTCTGGGGAAATCCCAACCTGCAGCAGATGAGATGAGGGGAAAGAGAGAGAGAACTCATCACCATCCCTCTGTCTGTCTGTCTGTCTCTCTGTCTGTCTGTCTCTCTCTTCATCCCCCTCACCACACCCCTCCACAGCCCCATGCTTCTCTGTCTCTCTCTGCTTTTATTTCTATTTTTGAGGTTAAGTACCTAGTCGGTTGCTTGGGAGGAGAGGGAGGTGTGTGTGTGTGTGTGTGTGTGTGTGTATGTCTGTGGTTGGGTGGTGGGGGGGTTGGTGGTTGTGGAAGCGTTGAGGCTTGGTAGAGCTGTCAGTCGAGGACCCCGAGAAGCAGCAGCCCCTGCCGGGTTGTTCGTTTGTGTGTGTGTGTGTGTGTGTGTGTGTGTGTGTGTGTCAGCCTACACTCCAGCTCTGACAAAACTTCGCGACTAAACTTCAGCCCCCAGCTGCTCAGCTGACAAGACCTTCAGTGGACACACACATACACACACACCATCACTGGCACTTTGTTAAGGCGAGTAAACTTCAGCCCCCAGCTGCTCAGCTGACAAGACCTTCAGCGGACGCCGACGCCACGCCGAGATCAAAGCCAGCCGCTGGACGCAGAACACATGAGGGGTCAGACAATGGGCTCCTAATGACTGCCCATGCGCTCTTTGTGGAGCCGGTCACCCACAACACACACACACACACACATGCACACACACACAAACACGCATGCACAGACACACCATGTCCACCTGCTGTGGTGTAACAGTTGCAGCTTAGCTGTATGTGGTGCCTGAAGTGTGAAAACGGATGTAGTGCTTGTAGTGGTAAAGGCAATGCATCATGGGAAGTTTTTTGAGGTTTGTAGTAGCATTCTTTTAAATTCTCCTCAACACCACTGTAGGTTGGTAGGCTTTTGTCTGTCAGTCAAACACGCCTGTGCAGCATACTGTAT
>CM050199.1:8512500-8545000 GCA_027475355.1 Coilia nasus
AGCTGATAAGTGGCACTAGCTGTCTCTTCCTGCACTCCACTCTACATCCCCCACACTTCTTCCAGCGCTCTGGCAGGAAAATGACCTGCAAAACATTGTGTTGATTTTTTTTTTGTTTGTTTGTTTTTTTTTCTTGTAATTTGTCCTTTTGAGTTGTGGTTCTTGCTGTGTGTGTTGCCTTTTGTAACCGATGTGTGAGGGGAAAATGCACAACGAAAAGGTCAATATCATGGCATAAACCCCGACAGAGTGGTGAAACTTGAATCACTCTCAAGCGATTTTTTTGGCGATGTTGACTGGATGTTGACTGCCTTGCTGTACAGTACCCCACATATATAGTGTATCTACTATTACCTTCACTGTAATATCTTTGTGATAAGCTATTAACTTAAAATGAATTCAACAACTCAAACATAACGTGTTGCTTAGGCTAAACCTCACTGAATTCTTTACAGTCCTCCAGAATGCAGCTTCACAACAATATTTTATGTTCATGTTCTGACCAGGGGTGGAAAGTAACGAATTACATTACTCGCGTTACTGTAATTGAGTAGCTTTTTTGTGTACTTGTACTTTTTCAAGTACTTTTTGAAAAGTGTAATTTTACTTTTACTTAAGTATGTTTTCTTTTAAGTAATGTACTTTGGTACATTTTACATCACAAACGTTACTGAGTAAAAAAAAAGAAAGAAAAAAAAAAACAGAATTGGGGAGCCGCATTCTGGAACTGAATCACGGGAAGCATGCGCGATAGTCTCACACACCTCACAGACGATGGCGGGCATGGAGGAGGCAGAGGAGCACGTGGACGACCCTTCAGAGATTTCAAGAAATGAAGTGCACCCCTGGCCCTATATAAGTGACCACTTCAGCTTCGTTGAGAAAAGGGGTGACAGTTTTATTATGCAATGTAAATTATGTGTACCCAAAAAGACAACCATTTCTGCGTACAAAAATTCGACATCTAATCTGCGCAAGCATGTTGAGGTAAATCATGTTCCCTTTCCACAGTTAAACCAGAGAACTTCTGCGGCTATGGTTAAACTGACAACAGGCTGGCTATAGTTCTATCTCAAAAATAATGGATGGCATTGCCTAATATTGAAGTAGCAACCTGTTGGTCAGTACCGACAGATAACCAACGGCAACTAGCTATTCTGTTATTCGGCTGGCTAATCGTGCGAGCAAGTTAGCTCGCCAACCTAGCGTAATCAGTCCTAGTTACTATATACGTCTTTATATACTCTCATTGGACTTACCATACATCCAACAGGCCAATAAGGAGTACTAAACAAAACACATAGCAGCTAATGTTTGAATTGATAATCGCAAATGTGTAGACAGTTAGGGATGCAGCAGTTTTTGGTGTAGAAACCACCTTACCCCTGACACAGTTAATCATCATTTTCAATTGGTGCACACAGGCGAGCTATGAGACTTCGGTGCAACATTTCACTTTAGTATTTCGTGTATAGCAGCTTTTTGTGTAGCCAAGGTGGGGTAGACATGACTGTGTGTAGTGGGCCATATTCGAGGCTGTATTGGGGGAGGTGGGGGAAATAGGAATTTTCCGTTTGCGCTTGGCAACAGATTTGAACCATTGACTGTATACAGTCAATGATTTGAACCATAGCACTGCAAGTTGCTCTCATTGCAGCTAGTCCGGTCGAACGGGTGCCACAAAAGAAAATGCTAAGAAATGCAGACTTGCAAAGTAGTTATTTAGTGCCCGTTTTAACCGGCCTGGGGTGCGTTTCCCAAACAACGACGGAGGTTAGCATTAAACCACCGTTGTAACACGTAGGTTCAAACTACTCAGCACCCCACAACCGGCTATTTCCCGAAAATCTCCAACCACCAAAGTACGATGGAAGTCTGAACTGTTGTTAGTTTGGACTTAGGTGGTTCAAACTGCAAAGTACCCAGATGTTTCGGAAGTGCTCGGAGAGTATTCGGGTGCATTCGTTGCGGATAACGACAGAAATGATTGATCTAGGCTACATAAGGACATAAACGTAGTCTCATTTCATTTAAGCCGGTATGACAGCTGTAGAAACTCTGGGATATCTCCGTAAACACAACTATGTGCCCTACTCATTAAAAGTAACAACTGACTGTCAGTTTGTATCATAGGTCTGTGTATTTAATTTATACTGCATGGAGCAACAGCTATAAATATAACCACTCCCTCCCTGTAGGTAAGTGGTGAGGTGGATGAGTGGTTAGCTCGTCGGTCTGTCAAAGGAAGTGTTGTCTTTTTCGGTGAGATATGGGTTCGAATCCTGCCGAAGGGTAATCAATTTGTAACAGGTGAAAATTATCTACGGGACAATGGAATAACCGTGCTTGTGGGTCAGTAATCAGTGCACATACATCATAATATTACAAAAGTGCTCATTAACATCACTGACGCACATTAACTTTTATCCAACCACATTTTGCAACAGCTTTTTGTGTGTTATCGGGTGTGTTTTTTACCTACTTTTTACATGAGCTGTCAATGCAATACCGAAAATTAAGTGAATTGGGAGTAACATCATTTATGCAGGTGGTGGCAGTAACGCACAGACAGCCGCCTAATCCGCCACAAAAAGGCCAAAGGTGACGAGCAAGACGTCACGTGAACAAACACGACGGTCTGGACGACGGTGTTGGGAAACAGCAGTGTGGTAAGACCATCGTTCAAACCTACGAAGTTGCTAAGGAAGTTAGCAACGCTGCTTTTGGGAAACGCACCCCTGCATCATTTGGCATCATCGTCATTTGCGCCCTCCCCCGAATCTGCCCCGTTTGCTTATTGGCCTGGCAAATTTACCTATACTGCGAATGAAAAGAAGCAGAAATGGGATGGCTTTAGCCAGGCTAACATTATCCTGTATAGCACTTTAATTTGCTGCAATAAAAAAGATCTTGGTTGAGATGTGCGTATGTCCTTGTTTCCTTTTCTTTTTCCACAACACAATAGAGGCAGAAACCACCCATGGTTAAAAAGTAACTTTTTACTTTTACTCAAAGTACATTTTCAATGACTTACTTTTTACTTTTACTTGAGTAGATTTTTTGACTGGTAACTTTACTTGTACTTAAGTAAAATTTCATCAGAGTAACAGTACTTGTACTTGAGTATAATATTTTAGTAATCTTTCCACCCCTGGTTCTGACCCTTCTGTAGGTCTGAGTACCCCTCTAACATATTTGAAAAGCCTTTAAAGCCTGCTCTGTGTTTACTGCATAGTTCAGCTCTGCGTCGACACAGATTTGAACGCATAAGCACCACAGACGGGGAGGGGGACATGGTGCCAAGTGAGGCTATTAGCAAAGTAAGCAGTGCCTCCAACAAGGTGTAAGGGGGGAGCTTTACCAATGTAGTCACTGCACATCTGATACTGGTACTGACTCACATGTTCTGGTGTTGTATTTAGTTTGTCATGTAATCATATCTTGTATGCATCACACATCACAATGATCGTTGCACACCATTGGGATTTACACTGATGATGGGCTAGACCCAAAACATTTGTTTCTTTTGTATGTCCTGTTTTGTTTTTGTCATCTAAAACAAATACACATTTCTGAAACTATTTATCCCCTGTGAGAAACCTCTACACTTTTTGTGTTTTGGAGTTACGCATCGGGGGAAGCATCGCACTAAGACCTAGGTGCAGACACCACTTCTACATTCCTCACCGCACAGCTACCATTTGACTTTTGTTACACTCGCCCCCCTAAACTTCACTTCATCCAGGTCATGGCACCAGGCTGACCTACATTGTGTTTAACCCTCTAGGCGCCACTGTCGACTTAAGTCGACAAGATGCCGCACTGAATAAAACGGTCGATTTTGTCAAATAGGGTGTCAAATTTGGTTTGAACTCCCTTCCACTAGGTGGTAGACATGTCATACTACGTCCCTGACTCAGAATTACGTTATGTTTCTATACAAAATAGTCGAGCTAGAGCATGTTGAATCAGTGTGAGCAAAAGCGAAGCTAGTTTGCGTGCGAGCCATATAATTAGAGCGATATTGTCAACGTCAGCGAGTGTTTGCCTTCGTTTTTCGTCTAATGGCATCAAAGAAGTTTATCTGCAATGAAGTGTTGAGTCTTCTATTCGCAGACCCTTATTCTGAAGGCGAATATCTGCCTCCAGAAGATGACGGTGATGCGTTTAGCGACGACGCTTCAGATGCGTCCCTGCCTTGCAGTGATGCAGCTGGACAAAGTGATTATTTAGCCTTACACCAAGCACAATCTTTGGATCATTTGGCCAAAGTAGATACTCATTTGCTCAATGCCAGCGATGGGAACAGTGTTTCATGGGGTAGGAATGTTTATCAGGGAGTAAGCAAGCGTGTTAGTAATGTGGGGAACGAGGCTGGAAGTGAAGTCGGGGTCCAGTGTTTTTACTGCGCTAGCCATGTAGCTAATTTGTTTTCCGACTGTGCCTTTCCCTAATCGCGGAGACAGTAACGTGGTGGAGACTTTGTCTAATGCCACTGGGTATGTTAGACGAGGTCAAAGTGTTTCTAGGAGAGCTAGGGACAACGTAGAAGCAGGGTGAGGAGATGCAGTGAGAGTCCTACCCATGAAAATTCTCTCCACTCGGCACAAGTGCGCAGCAGATCTGCGCGTGCTGCTCGCAGCAGGAACAGAGGCGGTGTGGCACGGGGCAGAGGAGCTAATATGCTCGTTAGTTTATCTAGGCAAGATGATGGGAATGCCGGTGTATTGTCGCACCTGCTTTGAGTTGATCAATGAGGAGGGGTATCAAAATTGTCTCACGCCCTTTGATCAGCCAATTGGATATCTCCAATGCCAATTCGCCCCTAGATTTTCTGTCAGTCTTTCTCTAATGTTTTCTGGAATGTTCTTACAAATCTTTCAAATGTTACAAATGAGAGAAATTGATTTGCCCATCAGTTTTTAGCCTTTGTCAGCTCAAAAAAAAGCCCAACCAAAAAAACAAACAAACCTAAAAAAAAAAAAACTACTAACATTGTCTCTCGTCTCATCTTGTCATCTCACTCATGAGATTTTAAACTAAACAAGTCTTATGATATATATATAGAATAACATATAAATGCCCCATATATGGAATCTGAGTGCCTCTGTAATAAATGGAAAATCTCTACAGCAAAAGGTCAGCCTACTGCTACATGCATTCGGTTTGGTTCTGCCATTTATTAGTAAAGATTTACACTGTTTGGTTGCTATTTACTATTTATCTGAGCATTCAGTATTGTGCAATATAGCATACACAAGGTACATACACAATTTTTTTGGGGAGGGAGTACTGCATTTTATCTTTCAAACGTGACAATTTATACAAATTCTATAATCCAAGATGGCCGCCGCCATGTGACGTCATAATATGCAAATTAGATGGGTAAATTTAATCCCTACATAAACTTTGGATCATACTTAATATTTCTCTAATTTACAGTAAGTCTCTATCTCTTGTCATTTTTAAGTTATAGCCTTTTGAAATTAAGATGTCAAAATCGAATGTTTTAGGAAAAAACCTCTGGCGCCTAAAGGGTTAACATTCAGTTCAGAACCAGGCTGTGTAATTACTGAACACAGTGGTTCAGTTAAGCCTGGCCAAGTACCTCCATCAAGTAATCTTATAAAACTGAATATGTTAAAAAAGGATTAACTATACTAAGGAAATACCAACATTTCCAAAATATCTCGACATTATCATTGTTCTGATATTGTTTGGTAAAATTTAATTGACACATACCTGCAGCTTGTCAGACCATCTTTCAAACACCCTATCCACATCATTTATAACTCACTGTTCTATTTTTAACCATTTGAAAGCCAGCAGTCTGTTCATTTTTAAAAGCCTGACAGGATGTGTTAACTTCAAGGATTTCTGAGATAAATAAGCCGAATATAGCACTGCTTCAACTCTCTTTCTGATATGTAAATATGTCAGCACAAGGCATTCAACAGAAAAGAAACATGGTATTTATTTATATTTGGGCCATGTCCATGAAGCCGACATGGATAGGGATGGATTGTGGCTGATACTCTTCTCTGGCAGGAAACATTTGCATGTATGTCATCACGCCTGTATTGAAAAACCGTGCAGAGGGCAGTGTTAAACAGTTGGCTTAGGCGCCCATACAACATATCTGTTGATCTGGGTTCGAATCTGACCCAAGGTAAATTCCTGTTCTTTTTACATTACATTACATTAAGCTGGCACTCTTATCCAGATGGAGTTCGGAAGAGCATTCGTTATTTACTTCCCCATCCACATTGGTACGGGATTCGAACCTATGACCCTCTGATCTCAAGACCACAGTTGCCACAATTTCTTTTATCTTCCAACTCATTTTATGTTTAATCTTCACTCTACACTCTAATATAACATAAACATAAAACTATATTAAATGTTATGTGGAACATAAAGTTAATCTACTGCCAGAGTGACAGAACAACTCAAGCTCCATAGAACAGGCCATTGTTATATCAGCCTCTTCTGCTTTCAGACTTATGCCCCAAAACCCCCTAAAGGATGCAGCCTGTAAGAAAATAAAGACATGCCAGACAAGCTCAAAGTGCTGACAGTTATAGCAGACTCCAGAGGATTAAAAAGCTTAAGGAATAAGCGCAAGGCAATGCGTGTGGCTTTTACTGATAAGTTCTGTTTTGTTAAAAAAGAGAAACTTTCAGTGATTGTATACGCTAATGCCCTGCCACTGTGCAGCCATGAAAATGAAGCTATGTGAGATGACTCTTCAAAATCTTATTGAATTTTGCATGAAATCTCCTCCTCTTTTTTGGGAGGGCCACTGACATTTACCTAAACTCCTGCCACTGACTGATTACACAGCCAAAGTGCTTTTGTGCATTTTTCCCACCTGAATGATTAGGTCTTTTTTTAACGTTTCAATGTAGACGAAGCACTTGGACAGAGGAGCGAATAAAAAAAAAAAAATACTCCTCTAATTTACACTATCACAGCACCAGAGGATCACAATTCCTTCTACATTCACCAATGGAATTATGGGAAAATCATCAGCAGGGCCACCCATAAGTAGCCTGGTTAACCAGCCCCTCGTACTTCCTGGAGGTGTGGACTCTGCTGAAGTTTAAAACAAGCCTCTGCCTTTACCCAATCGCTAACGCCTGGTCGTCACGTATGCAATTAGCCTACCGACGCACTACAAATCAAATGTCAACGTCAACGTCACGGCTAACTAACACACCCTCGGTTCACTGATTGGATTGGTCGTGCTTGAAGAGATTCCAGTCCAGACCCTCTGTACAGGCCAGCCCATAAGTGGAAATAAACATGAAAGTGTTCCGGGGCCCAGGGGGGCCCAGTCTATTGAAAAGCACAGGTTTGTTTTGAGGGAGGGGAGCAAAATACTTGAATGTTTTCAGAGGCCCAGACATCTCTCTGAGCAGGCCTGGTCATCAGTACCATTTAATCACTCACACCTTGCAAAGAAACATACGTAGCATTGGTTCATATATCCATACTTGTATAGATTTGCATTTATGTATGAACATGCTCTCAAATATATTTTAGACTGGAAATAATTGACTGCTTCCTGTGTTAGGGGTGCTTTGGGCCACTGTGTTGTCCATTCTCACCAGACTGCTAAACGTTTAGGTCACTGCTATACTGCCCAGCCCTGCCAGTCTGCTATATGCATGTGCATCACCACTACCACTGCACTGCCCATTCCCACTTGACTGCTTCAAATCAGCACTATGCTGACGCTGTATCGATTCAAATCAGACTTGTGATGCCATTTTGAGCAAATCACTTCCCCATGAAACTATTTTACAGCCATTACATTCTCCCCATTTGCCTCCTCCACTAATCTTGTCCACTGAGGTGAGGTAAAGTCAGAATTTCCTCAGAATTTAATGTGTTCCTGCGATATTCAAGACTTTGTGAGTCAGACGGTGCCAGGACGGACACCCAGATAATGTAAGTGTGGTATTCTGTCCACAGACAGCGGGAACGTTCGAGAAAGTCTTCATTCTTCATTCAGTCTTCATTCATTTAAGCCTCTACCAACTTATGAAAATGATTAATTAACTCGAAAAAGTTGCATAGTGCTGCTTTGATATCCTCATCCCGATAAGTGTGTAAGCACATCCCAGCAGATGGAGCCCACCACTTCACGGGGCTCTGCTCAAGGTTTGTTCCTTTCATAAATATGAGAGAAAAATGAAAGTTTCTCCTTGCCCCTCAAGCCCCGGCCCCGCGCTTGGCTTGCTCTAGGGGGAATCAGCTCTAGTTAATGCTCAGCTCTGCAAAGCGCCCTCAGAAATATTCCCACATTATTGTGCCATATGCCCTTCAGCACTGGTAACCTATGTGTGTCTGTCTCATTTTAATACAGCATGCATGCATGTGTGTGTGTGTGTGTATGTGTGTGCGTGGGCAACAGGGACAGTCATTGTGCACAATGTTCATTGTGTGTGTGTGTGTGTGTGTGTGTGAGTTTTTGTTTGTGTGAGTGTGTGTCTGTGTGCATGTGTCTATGAGTGTCTGTGTGTGTGTGTGTGTGTATGCCCTGTCAGTATGGCATTAAATATATCTCCACACATTTGATTTTCAGTCATATTTAACTTCAGCTGTTTGTCTGACTTGTGAGGGGCGAGGTCCATATCAGTCAGTCAATCAGTCAGTCAGGCCAGCAGGCAGGCAGGCAGGCAGTCTTCCCATCTGAATGCTCCTGACCTTCAGCCTCCTCCCAGCAGCTTGCTTTGGCGAGGAGCTCGCATGGCACCACTCTCCACTCCAGAGAGCTCAATCACCCTTCCACAGGTCATCCTTCACCAGGGCCTGACGAGGACAAAAGGTCCATACATCCCCCGTGCCCACCGCAACTCACAGCAACTCATTCACTCTGGACGCCTGGCTGGCCACAGCCCAGCACGGGCTCTCCCCTCCCCTCCCCTCCCCTCCCCTGCCCTCCCCTCCCCTCCCCTGCCCTGCCCTGCCCTGCCCTGCCCTGCCCTGCCCTGCCCTGCCCTGCCCTGCCCTGCCCTGCCTCACCCCACCCAACCTGAAGGGAGGCCAAAGGTGCCGTGGGCTCAGGCAATGGAAGGGGTTCTGGAACAACTGGGGGATCAATCAGGAGAGCTGGCAGGCAGAGATGGAGGCATGCTGATGGCCATAACTGAGTACCGATCCCAGCTGGGGGGTGAGGGAGAGATGCAGATGAAGGAAGAGAAGACAGGGGAAATGCACACTAACAAAATGAAGTGAGAAAGAAAGAAAGAAAGAAAGAAAGAAAGAAAGAAAGAAAGAAAGAAAGAAAGAAAGAAAGAAAGAAAGAAAGAAAGAAAGAAAGAAAGAAAGATTTTTTGTGCAGACATGGTCAGTGAAATTGCACACTTTGCTTCCTCACTCTCTCCTTCCTCTGTCTCTGTCTCTCTCGCTCTCTGTCTCTGTCTGTCTGTCTCTCTGTGTATGTGTCAGTATGAGTAACAAAAAATATCTATTATGGATAGTAAAAAAGAACCACTAGGAATTTCTGTGTCCTTGTATTTTAAATAGTCCTTATAAAGCAACAACTTCAGGATGTGTGTGTGTGTGAAAGGGCATGGATAGTCTAACATAGATTTAAAAAAAAAAGTTATTCCACAATATCAGCCTGCTCGAGAAAATACACATCAAGGTCACACAAGTGACCCACACCTTCCCAGGACGCCATGGACTAATTGCTGCACTTGTTCACATAATGCCTGCTAAACCATAAAAGCTGCACACGTAGCCCATCGCTAATGGTAATCACAGAGGCTATGACTTCAGCTTTTTTTACACAAAAAATAATTAGCATGTAGGCGTATCACGGATACAGCTATGCCATTCCAGGAATGTTATTTGGCCAGCACCTGTGCTTCGGATGACGGATCAATGCAGAGGGGGAGAGAATTAACAGCCAGTCACCTTAACAGCCATCTTAAAACCCTCTTAATAGTCGGAATAAAAACACCCACTGACCTCTGGAAGGTAATGAACATTTTTTATCGGTTAAGAAGTCGCGGGGGCTTTATTAGCGACATACCGAAGACGTCGGAGCTGACGTTAGCTTGAGAGGCTTCTGTTGACTGGGAAATAAATTAAACGCCCCTGTAAATATCACAGCGAGTTTATTCCCTGACTTATTTACCCACCAGTCTCAACACGGCCTCTCCACACCTTCTCTCCTATCGATGCGCCTGTTTGCCTCCACGCTGTGGGAAAGGTGATGATATTTTTTTCCTCTCTCTCTCTGTCTGTATTTCTTTTTCGTATCGCTTGTCAGTGTCTGTCAAAACTTTTGACAAAGACTCCGCAAAGACGGAAATAGATTACTCCATCTGTGGGAGAAGACGGTAGGCATGGGCGTGTATGCTGTGTGTGTCTGTTTATGTGTCACAGGACTCAATCTTTCCTGTACCCTTCATTTGCCTCTGCCTAGAGTTGTAGCTCATTCTTCATCACTCTGTGCTCTCTCTCTCTTTTTCTATCTCTCCTGCGACTGCAAGAAAAAAAGAAAACACCTAAATGTCTAATGTGCAGTCTATTATCGGCCCTAATCTCTCTCAAGTCTGATTTGTTACTGTGTCCACATCTTTATTTCAGCTGTTTTTTCTGGTTTGTATTTCAGTGTCTATGGGGGGGGGGGGGGGGGGTACTTACATCTGTACACATGATCTGTTGCTGTCTAGAAATACTAAGTGGTGTAACATCACTGATAGCATCTCTATCCGACATCGTGACTTAGAATGCACATACTTTTTCAAGCGGAGCGCCTAAGCCCACTTTGTCTGTGCATCTTTAACTCCGTCCGTTCGTGACAATGAAGATGAATGAGGTAATTTTGTCCACTGCTCTTTCCTCAGGGGGCTAGGTAATATCATTGTGGTAGCACAATGATATTACCTTCTAATGAGACGCATGCAACTCAATTCCATTTTGCAATCAGGCAATTCACTTGCATGGAACTGATTAATTGGCAACCCCTGCTAATTAATGGGTGCCATTGGCAGCAAGCGGGGACAGGGGGGTGGGTAATGCGTCGTGCTCATGGAGGGAGGAGAGAGGGAGGGAGGGAGATGAGAGGAGGAGAGGGGAGGGGAGAGGTGGGGTTTTGCGAGGGTATGTCAAAATGCACAGGCGTAGTCAGTCGCCCATCGATTTTGTCTGAGAGTGGCATCTGCTGGCGTTACACGGTGCTCCTGCAGAAGCTGGAGCTGCTCCCCCCTGAGCCACCCTCTCTCTCTGGGTGCAGAGGCATCTTTAGTGTGGTGAATTATAGAGGACTGCTATGGGAGCGCCTGTCCCCCAAAGCAGATGGCGTCTTCTCCCATAATCAGTGCTCTAAACACCTGATAATACAAACTTTCAGCTCAACCAAACTTTCTACCCCCGTTTTCCCTGTTCCCCCTCCCCTCTGTTTCTCTCTCTCTCTTTCTTTCACTCTATTTCTCTCTGACTCTCTTCTCTCTGTATTTCACTCCCTCCGCTCTTCAATTCGTTATTCGTTCACTCCCCTTCTCTCTCCGTCTCTCCTTCTCTCCCTCTAGCCCTCTTTTTCTCTCTATTTCACTTCCCTCTATCTCTCCATCTCTTTCTCTATTTTACTCCCCCTCCCTCTCCCTTCCTCTCTCTTTTTTTCTCTGTCTCCCTCTCTCTCTCAGTCTCTCTCTCCTTCTCTTTCTCTCTTTTTCACTTCCCTCTCTCTCTTTTTCATAGTTGTCAACAGTTGCCCCAACGTCTTGGGTGATGTGAAGGGGAGGGAGCCAAGGGGGGCAAGCCCTGGTGACTGCAGGTAGAGTGACGTTGGGTGTGGCGTTTGGATGGTCACACAGCGCTGGAGGGAAAGCCAGTGCAGGAATGTGTGTCACTGGATTCAGGAACACCTGACGACTCAAGGGAGCCCTGGCCTACCTTCCTTTCCTCACACCATCAACCTGAGAGCGGATACAAGACGCCGCTGTTGATTCGTAGACACTGTCATTGATGTGTGCTCTGGCACTTAAAGTTGTTTATCTGAAATGTGTCAACTTGTCATGCTTGTTCACCTCAAACAGTGCCGTTTTTAAAATCCTGTCACTGGTGGTAACATGGTTCTTGTTAACATGATATCCCTCTGTTACGTTAGATTTGGGTCAGTTGCTTTGTGTGGGGGTAGTCAATATATTCTATATACTTTTTGTTGATGTATTTATTTACTTAAAGTGTATTTAATTTACTGTATGTGTATTTGTGAAAAAATAAATGCTAGTTAAAATAAATGCTAGTTACTGATAGTTATATGGACACAGCACTCAGAAATACTAAAATCTGCTTTCTGGACTTCCCCAATCACCGTAATAGAGACAAACTCCTCCTGGATTACTTGAGTATCAGCCAGCCATAAATCCCACACTGTCTGCATTAGTCTTGCACAGCAAGGCCATTAGTGGACCTGTGAGGATTCATTTGTAGGCAGACCCCAAACTCCACACCGCCACATCTCTCTGGTGAGCAGGTGCTGCTGGGTTGCAGGGATGGAAACTTCTAGAAGATAAATAGTCACCACCGCACACTGGAAGGGATTTTACGGATCTTTTGTTTTTCTTGAGCGAATAACGCGTTTCATTGAGCGCTTCATCACGCTCACTCTTTTTTTCCATTCTGCCTGCCTGCCAGCACATCATCAGCTCTGGCTTTTGCTGAGAGTGAAGTGAGGGATCTTTTTATGGCAGGCTGCTTCACTCCACAAACTTAGTGCCCCACAATATCCATCCGGAACTGCTTTTTTTTCATTCCATTGCCTTTTGTAGGCCAACTCCCACAGAAATTACAGCTGAATATTTTAGCTGAAGCCCCACAAGTGGCGGCCAGAATTCCGGTTCTCCTCCCACTGGCCCGGAGACAGCACATTTTAGCTCCGTCCGTCCTCCTACTCTGACAATCACCCTAACACACACACACACACACACACACACCCCACTATCGAGTGCTTAATTTATACACACACACACACACACAGATACACCTGTTGCACGTACACACACACACATACACACACACACACTCAGACACACACCTGTCGCGCACACACAGACACACAGACACACACGCATACACACACACACACACACACACACATTTACACACACACACCTGTCGCACACACACACACACACGGCCCTGCCATCTCTTGGGTGCCTCAGCGACCCCTAAAGTGAGTGTTATGGAGCGCTTCATTTAGCGAGTGGAGAGCTGTTGGGGAGACGAGCAGTGGGAGCCTGCTGGGTTGCTACTCAAAGACACCAACTGGGAGAGAGGGAGGGGGCAGGGGATGGACAGATGGAGAGGAGAGGAGGGGAGAGGAGAGGAGGAGAGGAGAGGAGAGAAGAGGAGAGGAGGGAAGAGGAGAGGAAGAGAGGAAAGGAGGGGAGAGGGGAGGAGAGGAGAAAAGAGGAGAGGAGAAGAGAGAGGAGGAGAGGAGAGGGGGGGATGGAAGAAGATTAAGGGAGAGGAGAGGAGAGAAGAGGGGAGGAGAAGAGAGGAGAGGAAAGAAAGGAAAGGAAAGGAGAGGAGGAAAGAGGAGAGGAGAGGTAAGGAGATGGAAGACGATTAAGGGAGAGGAGAGGAGAGGAGAGGAGTGGAAAGAGAGGAAAGGAAAGGAGAGAAAAGGAGAGGAGAGTGGAGGAGAGGAGAGGGGAGGAGGGGAAAGGGGAGAAGGGGAGAGATGAGGAGAGGAGAGGAAAACAGGGGAGAGGAGAGGAAAAGACAAGAGAGGAGAGGACTTGACAGGTGAGAAGAAGAATAGAGAAGAGAAGAGAAGAGAAGAGAAGAGAAGAGAAGAGAAGAGAAGAGAAGAGAAGAGAAGAGAAGAGAAGATAGCCTGGTGATGAGCAGCCAGAGGAGAGGAGAGGAGATGACAGGTGAAGAAAGGAGGGGAAAGGAAAGGAGAGGAGAGGAGAGGAGAGGAGAGGAGAGGAGAGGAGGGACGAGGAAACAAGGGAACAGGAGAGCAAGAGGTGACGAGAAGAGAGGAGAGGAGGGGAGAGGAGAAGGGAGGAGAGGAGGGGAAAGGAGAGGAGAGGAGGGGAGGAGAGGAGAACAGACGAGAGCAGCGTAGAGGAGAGAAGTGAGGAGGAGAAGGAGAAAAATGAAAGAAGTGGAAAGGAGAGGAGAGGGAGGAGAGGGCAGAACATGAAAGGAGTGGAGAGGAGAGCGGAGGAGTGGAGAGAAGAGAGGAGAGCGGAGGAGTGAAGAGAAGAGAGGAGAGCGGAGGAGTGAAGAGAAGAGAGGAGAGCGGAGGAGTGGAGAGGAGAGCGGAGGAGTGAAGAGAAGAGAGGAGAGCGGAGGAGTGAAGAGAAGAGAGGAGAGTGGAGGAGTGAGGAGAAGAGAGGAGAGCGGAGGAGTGGAGAGGAGAGCGGAGGAGTGAAGAGAAGAGAGGAGAGCAGAGGAGTGAAGAGAAGAGAGGAGAGCGGAGGAGTGGAGAGGAGAGCAGAGGAGTGGAGAGGAGAGCGGAGGAGTGAAGAGAAGAGAGGAGAGCGGAGGAGTGAAGAGAAGAGAGGAGAGCGGAGGAGTGGAGAGGAGAGCGGAGGAGTGAAGAGAAGAGAGGAGAGTGGAGGAGTGAAGAGAAGAGAGGAGAGTGGAGGAGTGAGGAGAAGAGAGGAGAGCGGAGGAGTGGAGAGGAGAGCGGAGGAGTGAAGAGAAGAGAGGAGAGTGGAGGAGTGAGGAGAAGAGAGGAGAGCGGAGGAGTGGAGAGGAGAGCGGAGGAGTGAAGAGAAGAGAGGAGAGCAGAGGAGTGAAGAGGAGAGCAGAGGAGTGAAGAGAAGAGAGGAGAGCGGAGGAGTGGAGAGAAGAGAGGAGAGCGGAGGAGTGGAGAGAAGAGAGGAGAGCGGAGGAGTGGAGAGGAGAGCGGAGGAGTGAAGAGAAGAGAGGAGAGTGGAGGAGTGAAGAGAAGAGAGGAGAGTGGAGGAGTGAGGAGAAGAGAGGAGAGCGGAGGAGTGGAGAGGAGAGCGGAGGAGTGAAGAGAAGAGAGGAGAGCGGAGGAGTGGAGAGAGGAGAGGAGAGCAGAGGAGTGAAGAGAAGAGAGGAGAGCGGAGGAGTGGAGAGAAGAGAGGAGAGCGGAGGAGTGAAGAGAAGAGAGGAGAGCGGAGGAGTGGAGAGAAGAGAGGAGAGCGGAGGAGTGGAGAGAAGAGAGGAGAGCGGAGGAGTGGAGAGAAGAGAGGAGAGCGGAGGAGTGCAGCAGAGGAGAGGAGTGCAGGCAGTAGTGGGCAGGCCAGGGCAGCTGCTGTAGTGCAGGCAGTAGTGGGCAGGCCAGGGCAGCTGCTGTGGGGGAAGTGAACTCTCAGTGCCACATGCCCTGGGCTCAGCCACACACACACACACACACACACACACACACACACACACACACACACACACACACACACACACACACACACATGGATGGCCACACACACCTACAGCTATGTGTGGACACACACACACCAGAGTAGTCATACACACACACACACACACACACACACACACACCACTGCCAGACACACACACACAGACACACACACACACATGCACACACACACCTGTCAAACACAAACACACACCTATATTACATAAATGCCCTGGCTAAAGCACACTCACATTTTCACACAGACAGATGCACACACGAACAACAACAGCCTCACCTTTTCCACATAAACACTCACATGCAGCACACACACAGATGTACACACACACAGAGTTACACACACACAGCTCTGCCATGTCCTGAAAGAAGAGTCACAAGCACATACACACACACACAAAGAGGTGCAGACCTTGGGACACACACACCCCTACTCTATGAATACAAAGATTACGACACACACACAAATACAAAGATAAAGACACACAGAAACACAAACAAGTGTGCACACACTCGCATACACACACACATGCATGCACTCATACACACACGCACTCATGCAAGCATGCACGCACGCACACACGCAAGCACACATGCACACACACACACACTCCTGTTTCCAACTGTTTTCTGCCATATTCTGAAGGAACATTCACAAGCACACACACACACACACACACACACACACACACACACACACACACACACACACACACACACACAAATACAAAGATAAACACACACCCACACACACACATGCTCACACACACACACACAAATACAAAGATAAACACACACCCACACACACACATACACACACACACACATAGAAGTGCAGACCTTGAGATACACACACACACACACACACCTACTCTATTTACATCTATATTTCAGCATACCCAAGGTTGTGCCACATACTGATACACACACTCTCACAAGTCCAAAGATAAACACACACACACACACACAAATACAAAGATAAACACACACCCCACACACACATGTTCACACACACACACACACACACATCATATTCTGCCTTAATCTGAAGAAACAGTCACGAGCACCTACTGTACGTGCACACACACATACACACACACACACATAGAAGTGCAGACCTTGAGACACACACACACACACACCTACTCTACTTACACACTTCAGCACACCCAAGGTTGTGCCACATACTGACACACACACACACACACACACACACACACACACACACACACAATTATACAGATAAAGACACAAACACACACGCACTCATATACACACACACACACACACGTGCACACACACACACACACACACACACCTCATTCTACCCCGGTCTCAGTCGGTAATTTACTGCATACACTTCAGTATGACTCTCTGTCTCACTCTCACTAGCTGTGCATGAATAAGTGCTTGTGTTTTTATATTATTGTGTTTTTATATTATTGTGTTTTTCATTATGATTATTCTCTCCTGCTACTCATATCAGCCACATGGCATCCACCCACAGTGGAACTGCTTTCCTCAGAGGAGATTTTTTATTTCTCCTCAAGAAAGAGGAGTGGGGATGGAGAGAGGCCTCAGTCATCACCTGCTGGTAGCTTATGTAGAATTGAGAGGCATAAATAATACACCCTTTTTCATCAAAGACAAACACCTACGGTTGCGTGTGTGTGTGTGTGTGTGCGTGTGTGTGCACATGTGGTTTTTCTGTGTGTGTGTGTGTGTGTGTGTGTGTGTGTGTGTGTGTGTGTGTGTGTGTGTGTGTGTGTGTGTGCGCGTGTGTGTGCACATGTGGTTTTTCTGTGTGTGTGTGTGTGTGTGTGTGTGTGTGTGTGTGTGTGTGTGTGTGTGTGTGTGTGTGTTTACATGTGTAGACAGGCATAGAAGTGTTTTGAAGGTTCCTTGAGGTAATGGAAAGTTCAGCGTCATGAATCATGACAGAGAGATGACATCGGTAAGATTTTATATTCTGACTTACTGACAGCAGAGAAAAAGCAAAAAAGAATGCACACAGAAATAGTGTACATATAAACCTGCTAACTTAAACCTGCTAACTTAAAACTTAGAATTTACTTTTTTTCCACAACTATTGGGGTAAGCTGCCATGCATATGACATTATTTTGTTTAAAAAATGTTGAATTTATAACTTTGTAAAATAATAAAATGTGTGTATTTGTATATATGTATATACATACTGTATATGTTTGCAAAAATAGCTCACTTATTGACAGATGGCACATGAATAGTGTTCCACATGGAAGTTTGCTGAAAGCGTAACAGAGTTTGCCATGCCCCTGTCTGCAAATTGATCCCAGTGCATTTGTTTGAGCTGCATCATTTACTTTGTTGCTCACTCTTAATGCTTTCATCTCCCCTCCTACCTCCTGTCCCTCGCAGGTTAGAGTGGATCTGAGTGTGTGCATAAGTCCTGCTTCAGTCCTGACTCTGACTGTGCAGTCAGCTCCTGCATGAGCTATGCAAAGCACTTCAGCACCATGGACAGCGACCTCACCACAGCATACGCGCATACATTCTGCTCACTATTTTGCAGAAAAAAATGAAAGAAAACAATTTCCTGGTGAGTAAAATGTAGGTACATTTATTTATTTATTTATTTATTTATTTATTTATTTATTTATTTATTTATTTATTTATTTTTATTTATTTATTTTCACATCTTAACATAAACTCTCAAAATGTCTTGGTCTTTCCATATCACCAAGTCAGATTGGCTCGTCCCTTCCCATTACTTTAAATAAACAGCTTTTGCACATCCATGAAACTGATTGTGCTCAACTGCAGTATGTTTTCTTCATCAACTGCTATCTTTATGTGGGATTAAAGATGCATCTAGCCTCTGCAGCCATGATAGCCTCTGCACTCACCATGCATTAATGAAGGCCAATAGCAATCTAGAATGCTGGAAGAATAGAATTCTAGAATGCTGGAAGAATAGAATTCTAGAATGTTGGAAGAATATAATTCTAGAATGTTGGAAGAATACAATTCTAGAATGTTGGAAGAATAGAATTCTAGAATGTTGGAAGAATAGAATTCTAGAATGTTGGAAGGATAGAATTCTAGAATGTTGGAAGAATAGAATTCTAGAATGTTGGAAGAATAGAATTCTGAAATGTTGGAAGGATTCTAGAATGTTGGATTAAAGGAAAAATGCCCCTGATCTCTGCAGTCATAGTAGCCTCTGCAGTCATGATGCACTCATGAAGGCCAATTGCTCCTGGTGTCCTCTGGCCATCAGCCTCACTCTGTTTTTAACATTTGTGCTCACACATCTGTGGGTGATTTAGAATGTTGCTTCCAAACATACAGTATGTGCCTTGCTGCTCCAATATATATCTATTCTTCCCAGGCACAACATCTCATCTCATCAGAACTAAACATAAAATAAACATAAACAAACCTTCCTAACACCTCTTCCACATCCTGGGTGTGGAGGCCTCCGAAAGGCGTTTTCAGCAAGCAGACAGAATGGAGAGAGAAGAGGGACAAACAGCACTGGGAAAACACACACATAGTTTGAATTACAGGAGCCTCTAGGGGGTACGATACCACCTGACCAAGACCTAGTACTCCCAAAAAGACAAAAATAGCAGGGTTGGGGGGTACCAACATATTAATGTCATTAATGTAAAATGTAAAAGGTAGCACCCCCCCGTAAAAGGTAGTATCCCCCAATTATAATAGTAATTCACTGAACACACACACACACACACACACACACACCACAAGACACACATACAGGCCTAACACTGCACTATTCTACTACTCTACTGGTCTTGTCAGGGCTCCAACCCACTGGAGCATGTGAGTTTGCTGTAGGTGCGATGTGTGTGTGTGTGTGTGTGGGCAGGAAGCCTCTTTCTGTCTCTCATTAGGCCGGCCAGATGCATCACACGAGGCTGGCGGTTGAACATCTTTCAGAGCTGAGGGCCTGTCACTTCTTAAACTCTATTTTTGTTTCATTTGTCTCATTAGGTGACTCGCTTTTTCTTTTCTTCTCTCTCTTTTCATTTTCCCTCTTCTTCTTCTCCTTATCTTTCTCTCTCTCTTCCTTTTTTCTCTTCCTGTTCTGCCTGTGGTGCAGGGGAGAGCTGCTCTCATAGGTCTCTTCGGAGTCAATTTAGCCCTGCTTGTCAGTGTCACGCTATCTGACTTCCTGACACCTACTGTTCCACCCCCCTCCCTCTCCGCCCAAACTCCCCCACCCTCCCCTCACCCTCAAGAGCATTGCCCCTCTGTGGTGTGTTGGAGTTTACTTTAATGAGAGTTGATATCTGCGGTCGGTCTGCAAAAGCTTGGGGCTCCTCCAAACTTGTGTGGCACAAGAAGGGCTTTCTGCAGCTGATCTGGCCCCAGCATCGTGCTGCATTACAGCCTCGTTATGCTACGCCATTCGCTAAGCCTTTCTGTCCTTTCTGTGTGTGTGTAATTAGTAATAAGAGCTATTGTTGCAAGCTGTTACGCTGATTATTACAGTGGAGATTACAGGCTGGGATGGGGTAAACATGAGGGGCTTTTAATGAATAGGGGTTTTCCTAGGCGGCACTGCGTGATTGATTTCACCAGCAAGGCGTCGCAAGGCATTTTACTCATTAAACACTTGGACACCAGCGTGTTACTGCATGTTCTGTTAACCTCGCATTCAGCCCTCTACATTTGTCTAATTGTTCTGCCCTGAGCTTCAAATGTTGTGTTCTGAACAAACCTGTATATTTTCACACACTCATCGACCCACGCATGCACACACACACACACACACACACACACACACACACACACACACACACACACACACACACACACACACACACACACACATATATATATATATAGGGAGAGAGAGAGAAAGAGAGAGAGATAGATAGATAGATAGATAGATAGATAGATAGACAGACAGACAGACAGACAGACAGACAGACAGACAGACAGACAGACAGACAGACAGACAGACAGACAGACAGATAGATGTTGAAATCTCTGCATAGTTAGGCAGAGACGAAGTCCTGCTTTGCCCTCGTGAAAATAAAAATCTGGGCTTGGAGCTCGGGCCTTGAAGATTAAATGAAATGGCCCTTTCCTGAGCACAACTTTGTCCTCTTTAATTTACAGAAACTGCTGACCGCGCTTGTTTTGCAACGACAGAGCGAGCCGTCTTCCGTTCTTTAAAACAAACTGACAGGCGTCGTAAAACGCTTTATGATCGCTGCTCATCTCGCTGAGGCTTCCGTCACCGCACGCACCATCAAACACGCGCATGAGTGAGTTTGTTTAATTTTAGATTTTTTTTAAAGACACTCAGTTTGACCAATGCTGCCTAAATTGACAATAAATAATACAACTCTAAAGCAGAATACTGAGATTAAAGCAGGAGACACACAGGGTAAGTGACTTCATGTTTGTGTAAATTACAGTGTCAGGCCACAACTCAGTACACACAAACACACACACGCATGCACGCGCACACACACACACGCACACACACAATGCCATTTTGAGATGGGACCCTGCCTTGCTATCTCTTGAATTCAATCTAATAAAAACTCTTTAGTTTAGTTAGGCTTTTCTCTGCCACCATAAAAACTACATCTGCTCAGTGTTGTGCGTTGATTTGTCATCTGTGACTAATGATAATGACACATGATAATGACACATGATAATGACACATGATAATGACGGCTAGACTAGAAATGGCCACACTAACAAACTAACGGACAATAAAAGACTTCTTTACTACTACACGCAGCCTTTGCTTTGTGGTGTAAACTCTGTTACTGTGCCAGAACGGTCTTTGGTTTTGTTGCGTGTCACCTTTAATATTTTACATGAAGCTGCCTGTAGCAGTCGTGGGGGCAGCTGATGTGTGCTTTCATGGAACATTAAGTTCTTGTAATGAGAGCTACTCCTAAAATCTACTGATGTGGCTTTCCAGCTTAGGGACACAAATCCAACAAGAGACACCCCCCTACATGGATGGAAGCCCATAAAAGTCTCTCCTCAGACACACACAGGCGTGAACATATGTGCACACACACACACACACACACACACACACACACACACACACACACACACATACACGCACACACACACACACACACACACAAACACACACACACACACACACACAAAAACACACACACTCACACACACACTCACACGCAAGTGCTTTTAAGAGGCATGGGAAGTGGAGCCAAGTTTAAAAATAAGCTAATGAAGACAGCAGACCCCACACGTGCCAAAAACAACACTCACATTCAGTGCTGAGATGCACTGGGATTCAGGGGACAGAAGACAACATTAGGCCAACTACTGGGCCAGTATTCCCACTCATACCAGGCCACTGGGCCAGTATTCCCACTCATACCAGGCCACTGGGCCAGTATTCCCACTCATACCAGGCCACTGGGCCAGTATTCCTACTCATAGCAGGCCACTGGGCCAGTATTCCTACTCATACCAGGCCACTGGGCCAGTATTCCTACTCATACCAGGCCACTGGGCCAGTATTCCTACTCATAGCAGGCCACTGGGCCAGTATTCCCACTCATACCAGGCCACTGGGCCAGTATTCCCACTCATACCAGGCCACTGGGCCAGTATTCCTACTCATACCAGGCCACTGGGCCAGTATTCCTACTCATAGCAGGCCACTGGGCCAGTATTCCTACTCATAACAAACCCACAATTCCACATAAAGATGCATCTTTTTAACCTCATAATGCACGCTGTACCGTATACGGTACGGAAGTGGGGGAGGTGGTGGGGGGCACCCAGGTCTTTCGTTGTTTTAGTGCTCAGATAAAAACAAATATGGTAATGCCACATACTGTTGGAAAGCTTAGATCGTCAGGATTCATTTAAGCCCATTCTCAAGAACAAAGGTTATTTACAGTGCTAAAAGTGATCTGATCTTCTCGGTATGCCACCGAACTGCAGTATAGGCTGACAAAATGCCTACGTACCTTCAAAACCTTCTCTTTATCCACAGCGACCATATTACTGCACAAGATTTTTATGCAAAGCCATGAAGTGTCCATGGATATGAAATATTCCAGCCATTTTTTCGAAAACAATGTATTTCTGTTATAATCCGCATGTCTCGTGACTTCCGCGTTACCAGCACAACGCGAAAACCGAATAATACTTCATCTACGCTTTACATGAAGGTTTTCTGATTGTTGATTGGACGTTAGGGATGTTCTTCAAGCTGTTCTGCGTCATTCAAGACCATCCACGAGCCAATTGATGCATGGGGTGGGGAGATAGCCAGCCTGAAAGCCAATGAGCACCGACTACGTGAGTTTGACCTCCTGTGGTTTGACTGACAGCACTTCGAGACAATGGAAATTTCCAGTGACAAGACCCTCCTATTCTGATAGCCAATAGTCAGGGCTTTCGAACGATATATGACACCACGTTATCAGGTTTGGTTGTCGAAAGTTAGTGCCGTGCGTACTCGGGTGCGTCAAGTTTTAGGCGACCCCACTAAGTGAGACGGAGCAGAGCAGATTACACTAATAATACTAATACTAATAATTATAATAATAAAACAAGTAAAAAAGTGAGCAAGAAGGCAAGTAGCTTGCCAAGTAAAGGGAAATTTACTGCACAGGAGGCAGTGCAGTGGATTATTGAATCGTTTTGTTTTGGACAGGGTTTTTTTGTAAACTTTAGTGACTGCACTGTTTGTATATTACAGTGTAACACTGTAGTTTGCTTCTGTATAATAGTTTCCTTGTTGAATATCTGTATTTGTATTTGTATTTTCTAATATTTCTATAAAGAAAGTTTGTTTGTCAATGCACTTTTTGCCCTTTTTTATCAATATCCCATAGGTGGAATATGAATATGGAATATGGAATATGAATATGATGTTTACTGTGTTTATGCTTCTGTCATTCTATTCCAGAATGACTGACATCCAATCCAAGTCCAAGCAAGAATCCTCAAAGTCTTGGCTTTCAGTAGAGACCAAGATTTTGTTTCTAGGCAAAGGGGTTCTCAAGTTATAGGCCTAGAGGTTATATAGCTTTGGTAACCAAATGTCCTTTTGGAGTTTCCAAAAGAAAAACGCATGGACATACCTATTGAAAAAAATGTGTAAAAAAATCAGGCCTTGATCTTTTGCCTCCATTTTTTTACTGTATGAGGGTAAGACCTGTGTCTGTGGCCTCATTATACCTATGTTTTCACAACAGGTTCCTGAAATTATAGGTCTCAGTTCCTTTATAGGCTCAAATGTTGGACGGAAAGTAAAACCTTCATTCTAACCTCTGTACCTCTCTAATAGTGCATCACAGAATCACCCAGATACTTTAGAAATAAACCTGAGAGTGTTACCTTTCCAATGATACCAAGAACACATCTGAGTCTAAAACTATGTAGGAACTGTGCTACTTATAACTTGGGCATTCCATGTTCGCAAAATAGGGCAATAGGGCTGGAATTTTAAGAGGCTAAATTAGCTTTTGGCTAACATAATACATCCTATACTTTATTTTCTGTGATTATGTTTTACTGTGGTATTGTGTTCTTAGTCTTTTAAAATTACTGCCACTGTGAAGCACTTTGTGTCTGTTTTGACTGATACTGTGCTTTCAGTCTTTTATAATCCCTCCACTGTGAATCAGTTTGTGGCTGTCTCATCTTTAAAAAGCGCTATATAAATACATTGGTAACACTTTAGAATAACAGATGCTTATAAATCATTAGTAACACTTAGTAAATAATTAACGTATAGTGAAGAAAACATTTACAGTCATTTGTAAATAATTAGGAAATGTTCTGTTAATATTAAACAAAGAGGTTGTTTTTCATTACAAAAACATTAGTAAATAATAACAAAATGATTAAATAAAATAATTATTAAATAATTACAAACATTTAAATCTGTTTGCAAAACCCAACCAAACTCAAATTAATTGTGCATCATATGTAATCATTGGAAATTGTTTTTTGTAAATAGTCAATAAACTATTTTGAAATAATTTGTATCTATATAATTATTACATTAGGATTTTCTTGTAAACGATTAAGTGTGATTGAAATGAAAACCATGAAAACATTATGTAAACATCACCTACCAATGCGTGAAATTATCATTTATAGAATGTCTGTACCCACTGCATCCAATACTATTAGACATCGAACTACTGTAAATATGAACAAAACATTTAGATGTTGCTTATAAATGATTAGGACATGTTATACTAGAATGCATTGACTTGGCAATGTGCAGGCATAATTCCAATGAGAAGTACAGAAAACATTAAATTATTGATTACTTGTTCATATGTACATATACATTTTTATTTGTGTTGTTCAACATGGCCTGTGGAGGCCTTGGTTGAAATGTATTTTTTGGCATTCAATAAAATTACTGTTAATGCAATCCGTCTGTGTTATTTAGGCACTTTTGTAACCCAGTAGGTGATACTTGTATTTTTTAAATTGTCCAAAGTCTACAGTGTCTGTGAAAATGTAGTGAGAGTGTAACCTTAAGTCACTGCACCACACTCACATACTGATTCTTGCTTTATTACACTCACCCACTGATTCTTGCTTTATTACATTCACACACTTTTTCTTTTCATTCATTCACCCATAGTGGATAGTCCCTAAATGTTACGTTAGTTTTAATGGTAGTGGGATATTGGTTGATACTCCCCCTAAGGACCTCCCACGATGAGAACGTTATCTTGTTTTGTTTTTTTTCACACGCTTCATCCAAGTCGTCACAGAGATAAGAAGACGTTTAGTTTTAGATCTCTACAACACACCCCTACACGACACTTTACACGACACTTTACAGGACACTATACACTGAAACAGAATTTACATTTAACCTATTTCTTGATTTTCATTTTGATTTTTTTTTATCTTGAGTTGTTTTTCATTCGAAGATATCCTGGTGAGTTAAGCTATTCAACTAGGCCTATACTATGTTAAGTTATGAGTACATGAATAGTTAACTACCTTGTGTCAGACTGCATAAAAGATAAGGAATTAACCAGTCAAGATATGTTTTTGTATGCGAACTCTGACCTAAAAATCTCATGTAGTTACGATGTAATGTGTACGACTGATATACAGGGTTAGCTATGTTAATGGCATGGCTAGGTTTCATGGCTGGATTAGCTGGCAAACATATTCCGTAGAAGTAGTCCATGTAAGTGTCTTTCGGTACACAGTTATTGTGTGCTCATGTTGAAGGGTAATGACATGAAAACTGTGATAGTTAGTCGAGTACCAGCGAAGTACATGTTATGTAATGTAGTCCTGCTAATTGCTTCGCAGGCTGTTTTTTTTCACCCCCTCCCTTTGGAGTGCTGTGCATCGTGGTGGATTCCTCTCGTCCTGCCATGCTACCCTGTCTTCCATGGACTGATAGTTCGCCTACAAGGAGTGGTGGGACTGGACCATTTTCGACCGTATTTTGAACCGGACTATTCTTCCTCCTACGTGTACACACACACACACACACCTTTTTTTCCCTCTGAACTCTTTTATCTACGTAGTTTTTTTTTCTTTTCTTTTTTTTTGAGATCTCAAGGCTTAAGAACTTCTACTTTTTAATATATTTCTTTGGGGTTGTTGGATCCAACAGAAATGATATGTACTGATATTTGTTATTATCCTGTGTCTGTTCTTCTTGATTGTGCAGACTTTTCACAGTCCACTTTGGTATTTCATATTACATTGGGCCCGTTCCCTATGGTTAAACTGCATTGATGTTTCATATCACAGTGTTTATTTAAATGATTCATTGGAAGTATACAACACACACTGACCACGTTTTTTTCCGTTTAGTTGACATTTCTATACAACCGAAAATTTAAAAAAGACTGAATTGATGTACTGACATGCGCTTTGTTCTTTCCTTTATAAAACAGAATATACATATATACATATATATTGTGATTGGTGTCCATGTGTTATTGTGGGTTGGGAAAGCATAATACAATAATTAGTATTCACTACTGCAGTCCTCCTGTACGAACCTTAGGATAAGTGTGATTTACTTTAGGTTATTAGACACTAGAGCCTACCTGGGTAGACAGAGTTACACATTCACAGATTTATATCACTGTTGAGGGACTGGAATTGTTACATTTCTATTTAAGGAATGCGACAAGTTTGGAATGAAATGCTTTGGAATGCTTCCACTTCAGATTAGGGGATGAAAAATGTTTTGTAAATAAGTTGTAAACATTAACAGATAATTAGTAAGAGGTAATTGTGTGTTACACATATTGACTGAAGTGCTTGTATATGAGGATGTGTTTCCACTTTAGATTAGGGGATGCAAAATGCTTTGTAAATACATTGTAAACACTAATAGATCATTTGTAAAAGGTAACACTAAGTTACACAAAGTGAAGTAATGTTTCAATATAAGGGCATGTCTTCACTTTAGATTAGGGGATGCAAAACACTTTGTAAATAAATTGTAAACACTAATAGATCGTTTGGTAAAGGTAAGACTGAGTTACACAAAGTGAAGTAATGTTTCAATATAAGGGCATGTCTTCACTTTAAATGAGGGGATGCAAAACACTTTGTAAATAAATTGTAAACACTAATAGATCATTTGTTAAAGGTAAGACTGAGTTACAGGTATTGAGGTAAGTTTTTGTATATGAGAACATGTTTCCACTTAAGATGGTATGTAGTTAACTTTGTAGATATGTTGCATATCATTGGAAATATATTAACAAATGATTTAAACAAGAGAGGTGAATCTGGGCCATTTAAAGTCTTTCTCCATGCGGCTTGTATATACATGTTGAATAAAAGCTTAGATACATATGAACAAGTAATCAATAATTTAATGTTTTCTGTACTTCTCATTGGAATTATGCCTGCACATTGCAAAGGCAATGCATTCTAGTATAACTTGTCCTAACATGTCCTAATCATTTATAAACAACATCTAAATGTTTTGTTCATATTTAGTTCAATGTCTAATAGTATTGAATGCAGTGGGTACAGACATTCTATAAATGATAATTTCACGCATTGGTAGGTGATGTTTACATAACTTAGTTAATATTTTCATGGTTTTCATTCAATCACAACTAATGGTTTACAAGAAAATTCTAATGTAATAATTATATAGATACAAATTATTTCAAAATAGTTTATTGACTATTTACAAAAAACTATTTCCAATGATTACATATGATGCACAATTAATTTGAGTTTGGTTGGGTTTTGCAAACAGATTTAAATGTTTAAATGTTATTTTATTTCCATAATTTTGTTATCATTTACTAATGTTTTTGTAATAAAAAACAACCTCTTTGTTTAATATTAACACAGCATTTTCCTTCCAGTCATTTACAAAATGACTGTAAATGTTTTGTTTATTATAAGTTAATTATTTACTAAGTGTTACTAATGATTTATAAGCATCTGTACACAGAGCACTTAGAAGCATGCTGATACATCCCCCTTTGGCACACACACATGCACACGCACACACACACACACACACACACTGTCGCTCTCTCAGCCCCACCTACCTTTCTCTGACAAACACGCACACAACCCCCCCCACCCCCCCCCCCCAACCCCCACCCCCACCCCCCACCCCCCCGCCCCCGTACTTACAGACACAAAGAGACACACAAATACCCACTTGCGCACACACACACACACACACACACACACATACACACACACACACACACACACACACACACACCACACGTCCCAGTGGGACCCAATGGACTCGAGTCAGTGAGGGAAAAAACTACCACTGACACCACAAAAAGAGTTATGGCCAACTGGGACAGACTGGAATAAATAGTGTGCGTGCATGCGTGCGTGCGTGCGTGCGTGCATGCGTGTGTGTGTATGTGTGTGAGAGAGAGAGAGAGAGAGAGAGAGAGATAAGTGAGTCTTGGTGGTGTGTCTGGTCTATCTGTAAAACACACACACATACACACACTGGAGAATGACTGCAGGTCCATTAACACTGAGCCCTTTAACAAGCAGAGCGCCCATCCACCTCCTCTCAGTAACTAACCCATCTCTGTCTGCCCATAAAGAGGAATGAGGTTCACCACAGAGGAGAGAGAGAGACGAGAGAGAGAGAGAGAGAGAGAGAGAGAGAGAGAGAGAGAGAGAGAGAGAGAGAGAGAGAAGAGAGAGAGAGAGAGAGAGAGAGGAAAGAGAGAGAAATAGAGAGACAGAAAGAAGAGGTATAGAGGGGATAGAGAGAGTGTGTGTGTGTAACAGAGAGAAGACAGATAAAGAGGGAGAGAGAGAGTGAAAGAAAGAGAGGAAGAAATCGATAGAGAGATTGAAAATAGAGAGAAGAGAAGAGGGGTACAAAGATAAGCTAAGAGAGACGTAGAAGAGATAGAGAAAGAGAGTGAGACAGGAAGGGAGGAAGAGACAAATAAAGAGAGAGTCAGAAAGAGAGAGAGACCGGGGGGAGAGAGAGAGAGAGAGAGAGAGAGGAGGAAGAGAGTACTAGAAGACACAAGATCTGTCCCATCATCCTAAGCCACTGCAGGCTCCATTTGAGCGCTCGCCCCCACCAGAAAAGCAAACGACGTCCAACACAGAGCTGAAACTATAATAACAAGATGAGCTCTCTCTCTCCTGTAGTTTGGGTTGACAATAACAGCACTGATACTCACACTAATGCGGATTTCTGCACACTGCCTCAGTGAAGAGGTTCAAACTTTCCAATGTAAATGCATTACACACTAATTTGCTCTGAAAATGAAATTGATGTACAGTGCATCTATGTAATTAAGTGGTTTAAATTGGGCCTATGTTTTTTTTTTTTTTCAAACTCTGGAAAGTCTTCCCAAATGTGTTTTGGTATGTTTTTTAATTGTCAGACGCATTTCAGTATAAACCACTGCACTGCTGACAGCTATCTCTATCTGCTGTGATGAGTCATGCACAGGAATCAGGCAAATAAAAACCACAGCTGCAATTAATCTTTGAATGAACTCTCACATGTTTGATGGTTGCGAAGAGACCGCTATCTCTCTCCATTCATTAGCCAGGACTATTAACAGACTTTGGTATTTTCAAACACAGACACACACGCACACACACACACACACACTCACAGAATAAGAGAGAGAGAGAGAGAGAGAGAGACTTCAGTTATCCTGACAGGTCATGGCAGAAACAGCTGTTATGTATCAAACACGCACAACCACACAAACCCACACACAGACACACAAACACACACGTTTACACACACACACACACACAGACACAGACACAGACACAGACACACACACACACACACACACACACACACACACACACACACACTAATTCTGTTTATAGTGCTGCCCAATCAGAGTCCCTGTGAAGACTAGGAGTTGCTGCTCTGCAGTGAAATCTGCACTGGTGGCTCATCTGAATCTCATGCCCATTGCTCACTAAGAGGGCTGTTGCAGTAACGATCCACAACCATTAAGGGAAATTATACTTTGGGGTGTGTGTGTGGTGTGTGTGTACGTGGTGTAGTGTGTGTGTGTTTGTGTGTGTGTGTGTGTGTGTGTGTGTGTGTGTGTGTGTGTGTGTGTGTGTGTGTGTGTGTGTGTGTGTGTTGCGGTTTAGGTTGTGGCAGTGAATAGATTGAATGCCTCAAATGATCACGCAAAGACCTGGGCAAATGATATCCGTCGGAAAAGCGGAAGGGCTAATGTTCACGCTTTGTGCGTTTTAATGTCCGTGAGCGTTGCACACGCTTGATGAAGTGGACACACTCCGACGGTACCTGATCTCACCGCCGTGAATCATATCCCGCAAATGGCGGAAATTCCCATTAGAGAACCACAACATCATTACGGCGCCTCCGGAAACAACCTCCCTCGCCAAACCCTGAGCTCTCACTGACTCCCACGTCCACTAATCAACTCCTTGATGTAGGTGGCAATTAAAGCCCCAGTGATAGACGCAGGCAGGCAGTCAACACTGGAGAGAGGCAACACTGGGACTGGCACACACACACAACCAGCGCTGGAGTAGAGAGAGCAACACTGGGACTGACACACACACACAACCAGCGCTGGAGAGAGCAACACTGGGACTGACACACACAGACAACCAGCGCTGGAGTGGAGAGAGCAACACTGGGACTGACACACACACACAACCAGCGCTGGAGTGGAGAGAGCAACACTGGGACTGACACACACACACAACCAGCGCTGGAGTGGAGAGAGCAACACTGGGACTGACACACACACACAACCAGCGCTGGAGTGGAGAGAGCAACACTGGGACTGACACACACAGACAACCAGCAGTGGTGGAGAGAGCAACACTGGACTGACACAGACAGACAACCAGCAGTGAACACTGGAGAGAGCAACACTGGGACTGACACACACAGACAACCAGCGCTGGAGTGGAGAGCAACACTGGGACTGACACACACAGACAACCAGCGCTGGAGTGGAGAGCAACACTGGGACTGACACACACAGACAACCAGCGCTGGAGTGGAGAGCAACACTGGGACTGACACACACACAACCAGCGCTGGAGTGGAGAGAGCAACACTGGGACTGACACACACACACAACCAGCAGTGAACACTGGAGAGAGGCAACACTGGGACTGACACACACAGACAACCAGCGCTGGAGTGGAGAGCAACACTGGGACTGACACACACAGACAACCAGCGCTGGAGTGGAGAGCAACACTGGGACTGACACACACACACAACCAGCAGTGAACACTGGAGAGAGGCAACTCTGGGACTGACACAGAGAGACAACCAGCGCTGGAGTGGAGAGCAAATGCACGTAAACGCTTATTTACATTCTCTGTAAATTACAACGCTGCTGTTAACTAGCCTTTTTTCACATTTGCTAATGTTCAAGACCTGCACAGTTCACTCTTTTTTATACTCTGCCCTACAAAGCCAAAAGGCAGTAACTACATGTTTTATCAAAACTGAGTTTGGCTGTATATGTCTTTTGTTTGGTGACCAGATCTCTTGCATCTTCCTATTAAGAACGTACATTAAAACATCTGTACTATTATACCTACAAGATGTTTGGCTGGGCAGTGTGACAACTTTGAAGGCATTTTTCTCAGTTCTAACGTCTGCGTAGTTGCTGCACTTTGCCTTTGTAGGGCAATACTGACCACAGACAGTGCCCACCATTGTTTTAATGAAGGCATGAAGACAATGACAATGACAACAACATGAATAATGGATGAATAATAGCATGAATGAGATAGTAATATCGTAGCCTGAGCCCGCCCATAGTGCTGTGCTGTGTTGCTACACTGAATTTTGCATTCAAGTCAGTCTGGCCAACCTGCCTATTCTCAGTTCTTCCTGGTTCGGAAAGATCCGGAGCCAATGAAAAAAGAACACTACACAGACATCACCAGAATCAGTGGTTGATTGGCTGTAGCCCTGACCAGAAGTACACAGAGGCATTTGAAAGGCACCTGTTGATCCCGCCTTCCTGTCTGTGGGAGGTTTACCAGACCAAGTTCCATCTATGAGCTTGATGCGACAGCCAGGCTAGTAATATTGTACGTGTGTCTGTAATACACGGATACAATGGCAAAATGAGGTCTCAGTCTGGACTTCAGACTTTCATCCCCATTTTCAGCCTTATGACTTTGTTTTAACTCCAGATCTCTCCTTTAACATCAGCTCCTGACGATCAAACATGATAGCAACTAGCTGAAGGTGCAGGGTATTTTTTTCTTTTCCTTTTCTTTTTTTGAAATCCCCCTTTCAGCTTTGGAGGGAGGCCTTGGATGACAGTTGGAGTGGGCTAATCAGGTCGCTTCTCATTTGAACTGAACAGACTTCCTCTCTCCCTCTTTCTCTCTCGCTTTCTTTCTGCCCAGAGGCCATGGTAAGGTGAGGGGAGATCTCATTAGGAATAATATCATACCTTCTCGACAGGGGCCTGTCAAGAGGAATTGGGCTCCATGAGCCCCTACTTCTCTGCTCTTCTCTGTTTTATTTTTTCATTATTTTATTTTACTTTTTTTAAGGCTAGTCCTCAGATAGAAAGAGGAGATGAATCGCACACCATCGGCACATCTCTTCCTGTTCCTCATCCGAAAAGCTTTAAGATGAGAGT
>CM050199.1:8552500-8560000 GCA_027475355.1 Coilia nasus
CCAGAGTACCAGCTTGTCAACCTCCTGTCTGTATGCAGACTCATCACCATCCTGGATAAGCCCAATGACAGTGGTATCGTCTGCAAATTTCAGGAGCTTGACCGCTGGGTCATTGGAGGTGCAGTCGTTTGTGTAGAGAGAGAAGAGCAGCGGTGAGAGGACACAGCCTTGGGGAGCACCAGTGCTGATAGTCCGTGTACCGGATGTGACACCTCCGAGCCGCACATGTTGGCTCCTGTCGGTCAGGAAGCTGGAGATCCACTGACAGATGGCAGGAGACACAGTTAGCTGGGAGAGTTTGGTGGTGAGGATATCTGGGATAATGGTGTTGAACGCCGAGCTGAAGTCCACAAACAGAATCCTGGCGTAGGCCCTTGGTTGGTCAAGGTGTTGCAGGATGAAGTGCAGTCCCATATTCACTGCATCGTCCACTGACCTATTTGCCCTGTAGGCAAACTGCATGGGGTCAAGCCGGGAGCCTGTGATCTTTTTGAGGTGGGACAACACAAGGCGTTCGAAGGACTTCATGACAACTGAGGTCAGGGCCACAGGTCTGTAGTCATTTAGTCCAGAGATGGAGGGTTTCTTGGGGACTGGGATGATGGTAGAGCTTTTGAAGCATGAGGGAACTTCGCATAGCTCCAGTGATCTGTTGAAGATCTGGGTAAAAATTGGTGCCAGCTGGATGGCACAGGCCCTGAGACAGGAGGGTGTTACTCCATCTGGACCTGGAGCCTTCCGGACATTTTGCCTCTCAAAGAGGCGACGGACGTCCTCCTCGCAAATGATGAGTGTGGATTGGGGGGCGGGTGGTGGATTGGGGGGGTGAAGCCAGGTGGGTGGAGGGGTCTGCAGTTGATCTGGCGGGGGGAGGGGTGTGAATGTCTCCTTCTCAAATCTGCAGTAGAAGGCGTTCAGGTCATCAGCAAGGCCGTTGCTGGCCTCAGCAGGGGGGGGTGGTCTTTTGTAATTCGTGATGTCCTGAAGCCCTCTCCATAGTGCCGTGGTGTCGTTAGCTGAAAACTGGTTTTTCAGCTTTTCAGAGTATTGCTTTTTAGCTGCTCTTATTTCTTTTGTGAGTGTAATGCCGCCTCTGAGAACTTCCTGTCTGTGGGAGGTCTGCTAGATCAAGCTCTGTCTATGAGCTTGGTGCAACAGCCAGGCTAGAGACACCCAAGACTTTCAGATGGTTGGTGCGTGCCTGGAATAGCTGGCTGCAGGCTGCAGATATGGAAATGACAAAATATCACCCCATCAATGTGATGCGTATGTGATGTGTGATCGTTAATGTTAATGTATGCACACCCAAGATCTGACCCCTGCCAACAGGAGACGTCCCTAATTAGATGGGATGTATGAATTTCCTTTTTTTTTTTGTAAATTTCAGGCCATCTACATATCACTTTTATACCTAACGGAATTCGTGCATATTCAATTTGAAAAGTATCACATCGTAATTAGGTCTTGATGTATAAGGAAATATAGAGGTTATGTGATATTCATATCTGATGTGTTTAGATTCTAAATTCATCACTCAATCCCTCAATTTCATTTTCTTTGATCCTTTAATGATACCATATTAATGATTAAAGGTCAACACACAGCCAGACAATGTGAGAGAGATGTTTTTTTTAACTGTTCACAAGCTTGCCTCTGCTATGGTACTGGACAGCATTCTAATGAACAGCATCTCAATAGCTTGACATGAGCCTCTGTTGTATTTCTTTCTGTTAACTGAGCTGGGCCTAGCCTGGTGAACCAGCCCCTCATACTTCATTTCATATTGCACAGAGGGGCTGGAGCGGAGGCTGTGAGAAACTATTTCTTCCTGGAGGTGTGGACTCTGCTGAAGTTTAATCGCCAATCGCTAATGCCTGGTTGTCATGTATGCAATTAGCCTACCTACACACTACAATTCAAATATAGCATACAAAGTCAACGACATGGCCCATGAACACACCCTCTGGTCACTGATTGGCTAGAGGTTGTTCAGTCCTCTTACATGAACTTCAACGGCCTCTGGTCCAGACCCTCTGTACAAAATGAAATGAAGTACGAGGGGCGGCTTTATGAGGCTAACCATTAGAATTTTAGCTCTTTGGAAAGAACACAATTTTTGGCCCTCTTGATATTATTAATAATAATATTATTAGTGGGTTCACAGGCCCCCCTGTCCTACTTGGCCTTAGAATCCTCCTAACGCATTCTAAAGCCTCCACTACACCACTGCTTATGATGACGTACTCCCATCTAAACCCAAAAAAGTGTTGTTTTTTTTTTCAGTTGTGTCTCACTGCTGTGATTCCATCAATCAGATGAATGCCAGATTAACAGCAACTGTCTTGAAGACTTTTCCAACTTTGCATCCCTCTGCATTACAAGATGTGGGGGATGTGACCCTAAAGGAATTGACAAGGTATCCACAGTTAAGCTCACGTATCTACGAATTTTGTAGGAATATTAGTGATGGGAAAGTTAGACAACAGTCCATGGAAAAGAACAGCCAGCACCAAGTCATGTGTTGTCAGATGGGTTTAGACAGAGGAATGCAGGATATGTACCTACTATTCCTACCAGTTTACTTTTTCAATTGGTTTGGCAACACTCCAGCACAAATTAGTGTTAAGTTTGAAATGAAAACAAATGTTTCAGGCATTTAGCGGGTAGTTAGCAGATTTGCATACTAAATTACGCTTTTGTGATAAGCTGATATTTTCTGAATGTAATTTTATGTTATTTTCAGTATTTTCAAGAAACTATGACAGGTGTTTTTTGTATAATCATAAATTCTCTTTAACAAATAAACTTTTTACATTTAAAAAGTTGAATTTATTTAAAGTGTTGTGCTAATGCACAATGTAAGCAATTTAATTACACAAATAACAGCAAACTATTTTTTAATCCTTCTCAGTCAGCATTAAAGATCAACGCAAGTATTATGTAAGCTTCTGTCCCCAACACTTGAGTTGTCTCACGGATGTGGTTTCAACACTGTGTCCCTGTGAACTGGCAGCCAGGTGGAGAAGTATGGCTGCTCTGCTCTCTTTTTAAACATGCGGCTGATTGAAATATCAAAAGGGCCACCTGGTTTAATAAATGATGAATGGGTTATTAATTAATTAATAATGCAGCTAGCTCCCACATCCCCAACACAAAAGTCAGCTGGCAAACTCAAAGTATGTGAACTACAGAGAGGTCAACAGCAGGACATGAACTACACACATTAGAGAAACACACATTACATGCATACACAATCACAGACACACACACACACATCCCGGAAACACACAAAAGTTCGACCACCTCTTTTGCTGAAATATGAAATGTGTTTATTTTCTGATACTCTAACTATAGTCATACTCTAATGTCACGCCAGTGTCACGCCACGAGCATGGACGTGCACGCACACACACACACACACACACACACACACATACGCAGACACAAACACACACACATCAACCACTATGTCTAAGCCTTATTCATTTACACTCTTCCCTAGTCTTACTGTAGCCTGTCTATAAGCCCGCCTCCACACTTCCACTTGATTATTTCCTCCCTACAGCGGCAGTCTGGGTTTGCTTCCACTGACATGGTTATCTCCAGGTGACTCTTTATCGAACCAATCAACAAGCAATGACATTGGCTTTGTGTGCTTCATTTGAATTGTGGTGCAAAGGCAGGCTTATAGCCAGGCTAATTGCATACTGTACGTAACGACCAGACATTAGTAATTGGGTAAAGTTAGATCCAATCATTTTAAACTTCAGCAGAGTCTACAACTCCAGGAGCAAATGTTTGTCAACGCAGCACAGCCAGACCCTCTGTGTGCAATGAAGTGTAGTACGCGGGCCTGGTTGTCCAGGCTAGTCTTAGTGGCCTTTGTAGCTGTGTTGAGAGGTATGAGAACTCTAATATGCGGAGACAGAACTCAATTGACCATGTCCGGCACCTGAATTTTTTTTTAATCTCCACGTTGGTTCCTATCTATTTTATTCTTTTAGTTTGTTCATCCACTCCCCCAAAACATTCCTCTTTCCCTTTTTTCTGTCTGTCTGTCTGTCTGTCTCTTTCTTTCTTTCTTTCTTTCTTTCTTTCTTTCATTCTTTCTTTCTCTTCTCTCTATCTCTTGTCATAGTGTATTCCCCTTAGGCCTGCACTTCTTTATTTCATTCCTTCATTCTTTTCCTCCCTTCATTCCTCCTGCCTTTCTTTTGTTCCCTTCTTTCCTTCTTTATCTTCATCTTCATCTCTTGTGTGGTGTATTACACTCATCTCCACACTTCCTCATTACACCCACGTCCCGCCCCATCCTCGGAGGATCCTGCTGCTGAGTGGACGAAATAATCAGAGGCCCATCCTGTCTGGCCAATCACAGACGCCGGGGGCCCTAATGAGGTATGGCTGTTAAAATGTAAAAACTGCTTATTCAATCTATCATTTCAACACCTGGACTTCCCTATTGCTGCTGCTTTACATATAAATTACACAGACAGCCACACACACACACACACACATACTCACACACACATGCACACACACACACAAACATCACTATGTATAGCTGTCTCCCTTATACACACAGAGTGTTTCTCACACACACACACACACAAATGCACACACACACACACACACACACACACACACACACCTACACACACACTAATACACACGCAAATGCACCAGTTAATGCAATCTATATTCCAGATGCATTTAATATACACAGAGTGTCTTTCAGATCAGATGGGGAAAATCAAGCCTGATGGATAACAGCAGTGGGGAAAGCAGATAGCCATGATCACTCACCGGAAACACTGAGACAGTCAAACAACATGAATAAATAAATCAATAAATGAAGTGGATGCACTCGTGATGAAGGGAACAAATGCATTTAAATGAACAAACGGAAGCCTCACCAGTCGATACCACCATGCACGTCAAGCCACAAAGCACACACAGAAGTGTACACACGTATGTTTTTGTCCATAATCCATTATCCACACACACTCTGTCACACACATGCACATACTTCCCCATTCCCTCCCACATCATCAACCAACCAACACACAGCTTTTGTGCTTCAATTTTATACACTTAGATCAATTAGAAGTCTAATTGCGAACAACTTAGCTATTTTGACTATCATGACCTGGATTACTGAGAATCTTCACAGAGAGTGCAGCCAAGACACAGATCCACAAGGGCTCCACCTGACTCCACACTGCCTCACAGCTGACTGTATGCCTGAGGAACGCGACACTCATGGAGGGGAGGTTGGGGTTGTGTGGGCGGTCCGTGTGTGTGTGTGTGTGTGTGTGTGTGTGGGAGAGTGGGTTTGTTCTGGGAAAGGGGGGAAGGACAGTAGTGGAGCTGTGGTGGGGAAGGTAGGGGAATCTGGGGTGATCTGGAGGGAGTAGAGACATTGTGGGAAGGGTGGGTAAGGGTTTGTGGTGGGATGGGTCAGTTGGTTTGCGGTGGGAGTGGAGGTTGTGGCTGGTATTCAGGCTGTGATGGAAGGGGGAGCGGGGTGATCTGGGGTGAGGGATTGTGGGGGTGACAAGGGATGGGGTGGAAAAGGGGGGTTTGGGTGGGTGGTTGAGCGCCGGTGATCAAGTGCCAGCGCAGAGGTGCGGGCGTCAGCTTCAGTGCTGCCTGGGTGGATTGAGGTAAACACGTTTGGACACAGGCAGATGTGGCAGGTTAGCGCCAGATGTCTTCATCCGCCTCACCTGACAGCCTCTTTCAAAGGGCTCTGCCATGCACACAGGCCCAGCACACAGGCTGTGTATTTCCCTTGAAAATTCCCGTTCCTGCATGAATATATCTCTGCCTTACAAAGCCAAAAGTCAGTAACTACATTTTGTCAAATTGGAATCAGCCAAGTACAGTAGTTGTTATACCTACAACATGTTTGACTAAGCATTATCACAATATTAAAGGCATATACATGTACTGTACATATCTAAACTCAGTGACATATTTACCTTTTTATGAACTGTATGTATCTAAAATCCGCCACATAGTTCTGGCATGTATATAATCTGCAATATATTTGCTTTTGCATACATATATAAAAAATCAGCCATATGTTTGTCTCTTTTTATGTACTGTATATATGATCTTAGATCAATAAACACATGAACAACTGTGTCTGGTATCACTGCTCTAAACTTGAGAGAGAAAAGACGGAGGTTAAATAAAAAGATTGGGAATTTGCTCTTTGAAATGATTTTAACGTTTTATAATTAAAGAAGTGTGCTCATGTTCTGGTCCATTTGTATGCAGTTGAAAGAGGAGGTGTAGTGGGGTCAACATTTGTGAATGGAAATTGAATTGAGGAGGAAAAAAGAAAAGTATGAAATTTGTCAAGATGACACCAACCTGAAAAGGTGTGGCAGGAGATAAAAGACTGATCTCTCAGACTCCACTTTTATCGGCTGTTTGCTAATGTTTTTGTCCTTGGGTACACATGTGTATGCACGTCTGTGTGTGTGTGTGTGTGTGTGTGTGTGTGTGTCCGTGAGTATGTGTGTGTGTGTGTGTGTGTTAGTGTGTGTGTGTCTGTATGTGTCCGTGAGTGTGTGCGTGCTTCTCTCACTTTCATTCCCTTTCACTCTCTCTCTCTCTCTCTCTCGCTCTCTCTCGCTCTCTCTCGCTCTCTCTTGCTCTCTCTCTTTTCTCTCTGCCCTCTCTCTATCTCTGTGTGTGTGTGTGTGTGTGACTTGTTTAAAATCTTGCAAATCTTGGGTGCATCAGAAAGCATGCTGTGTTCTGGAGCAACAGTATTCAACTCCAGACTTGTCCTGATTACGAATGCCCGTGCTTGGGGAAAGGAAAGAGAGAGAAAAAGAGAGGGAAGAGGAAAAAAGCCAACAGCAACACAAAAAGGCTGTACAAGTTGGATTGAAATCCATTTGGGGTGAGCCAGCAAAGCGTAGAGCCATTTCCCAGTTGTTTGATGTCGTCAGGTGCTTTCTGCAAGGTAGCTGTAAGAGTGTAGCAATGCATGTTTAATAACATCTTGAGGGAATCGTCATGCGTCAATTACATGTGGAAGACTGATTGGTCTTTTCTTGGCAAACCACAGAGACATGTCTTTCATTTCTCCACGCCTCTCTCTCTTCCTCTCTCTCTCTCTTTCAATCCTTTCTCTCTCTCTTGCTCTTTCTTTCTGACTCCATCTCCCTCTCCCTCCCACTCTGACTCCCTCTCTCCCCCCTTCTCTGTCTTCCTCTTCCTCTCTCTCTCTCATGTCTTTCACTCCTCTTTCTCTTGATTTCTCTTTTACCTCTTTCTTCCTCTCTTTCACTTCTCTTTTTGTCTGTGTCTTTCCCTTGTCTGTCTCTCTTCCACTCTGACTCGCCCCCTCCCCCTTCACCTCTCTCTCTCTGTTTCTCCCTGTCTTTCACCCCCCCCCCATGCCTCTTACTGTCTTTAACACCCCCCCCCCCCCCCCCCCCCCCCGTCCTTCCCTTCTCTTCCTGTCTTCCCCCTTCCTCC
>CM050199.1:8565000-8570000 GCA_027475355.1 Coilia nasus
CATACACACTCATACACACACATGCACGAACACACAGATGCACACACATGCGTGCGCACACACACATACACAAACATTTACTACAAACTCCAGTTTACACCACGGCATTCCTCTGTATTATTATTTATATTATATTTCTCCTGAGCGAACAGGAGAGAGGTGTTGGAGAAGAGGCACAGGGACTGGAGTTATTGGCAGGCGGGCTGACATTGTTTTCAGCAGATAAAGGCCAGTCAGCAGACCGTGTCTGGACCTAGAAGCGATCACTTTTTTTGTCTTTTTTCTGCCACAGCAGCACACACCCAGTATACTGCATTAACCCGAGCAACCAGCAGCAGAACGAGACCACAAATTCCTGTTTGGGTTATAAACACACTTACAGGGTAAGTCCCAGTTCAGTGTTATACACTGTTATACACAAATACACTCAATTATGTGTTCACATATTACATCTAGTGGTGGTCCACCCTCTTTTGCTTCTGGTTTGAGAAATGAATCCAAAATTCTGCTTGCATCTTGTATCTTCCTGTTGAAGACAAGCCTTTTATTGCCTTAATGATGTGAATTATAGTCCAGATGTTTAAGATTGTAAGATTTCTTTTAGAAAATAAAGAAAAAAACCAAAATATATTCTTTAAAAAAACATAGTTTGAGCCTTTGTGGCAAAATAATGAGTTACTACAGTAACTATAACATGTTGAAAGCCTGTAAAAAAAAATTGGAAAAAAGAAAACTGTGTCTCATGCCCATGCCAAGAAAAGGTCAAACATCTATCCTGTAGTGTAGGTACCACATGGTGTTTGACAATCTGCTCATGTTGTGGTCATAGGCGGTTTTTGCATTGGGCAAACATGGGCATTTGCCCGAGGCCTCGTCCAATCAGGGGCCTCGTCGTCACTGCTATGATAGTAATAAAAGCAATATTAATATTATGCATCATTCGGGTTGAGAGCAGGCATATTATATTATATTCTCAATGCGTGTACTCTCACACACGACTGTCCGGCTTCGCTCTGGCTCTGGCGTCTGCGTTGTCATTGCAGAAGGTGTTCTGTCCCAGCTTGAGGGGCATGATCAGAAGTGCAATGATTCACTTTAAACATGTAATGTATGTTGATTTTAGCAATGTGCGTAGTTTAGATGGGTCGGATGCAGCGACAGTTGCCCTATTTAAAAAGCATAACTTGAAAAGCGTTTGTTGGGCTGAACTAGCGATGTATACAAAAAACATCCTGTAGTTCATGTCAGGGAAAAGTGTCATGTTTAGGCCTACCTCACTACAGCTCGCTCTGAGCATTCCAGGTTTTAAAAAAAACGTGCGCAGAGAGCCTGAGGGTGCGGCGAGAGAGAAAGGGCGTGTGCGAGTGAGAGTGAGCGTGCGGTCTTGGCAAATATTTTTTTAATTTACTTGTTTTGTGTAGGTAATGCATTCTCAAATATGTTTAAATAAACTACCTATACAAGTAGTTGTGTCTCTTTGTATTAATTTGTCCTGTTATTGACGTAATGCGCGTCATTGACAAAATGTGCAACCTGCTGTTCGAATAGTTGGAATATTCGTGTTTTATTTGGAGCGATTATTCGAAAATCATTTTTGAGCAATGTTGACAGCCCTACTGCGCATGTAAAAACACTCGATCCCAGAAGCTTCTGTCCCTGATTTTCATCCATACTGAACGTCGAGGCTTTCTATCGCCTGCTCTCAACAAGTCTCGTTGTCCTCAATTGCTTGTAATATCAAACGCCGACGGCACAGTTCATGTCGTGTCAAGGAAACCAAAAACGCTGTTTGTTCTTTCATACGGACTTCCAAACAAAGGAGAATGCACAGCATGCATGCAAATGCTGCTCTGTCAACCTCCTCAAGCGCTATCTTTGTTTTGTATGCCGCCAGATAGTTTGTTTATTTTCTTTTTAGCAGCCGTTAACCTGAAGTAGTTCTAACACCACTTGTTGAAAGGAATATAGCGCCATCTAGCGTAGCGGAAACGGCCAGATCTCTGACCATTATCCGCTAACACAAACTCTCATGTGCACAGGGATTTGGGACAGACCACCCGTTGGGTGCAACTCCCAATCCAATCCCAATCCAATCCGATCCTACCATGTGCCCGTAGTGAATGTCAGAAGGTAGAAACAGTTGCATTACACATAGCCTACACTGCAGATGATTTTTACCCCTAAGTTCACAACAACCTGTTTGTAAAAGTTTGACGCTGTTGTGAGATGTCACGTCGTTCAATTGACCCATTTAAGCGATACGGAGCAGAACATGAAAAAATAGAAGGAGCTGCAAATAAACTTGAGACAACTGTGCAATAATTTACTTAAAACATGTCATATGTTGATTTTAGCAATGCGTGTTGTTACTGAGGGGAGCTGAAGGCAGCGACAGTTGCTCTTTAATTAATTAAGAATAATGAAAGCCTACAAGAAGTATTTGTATAGCCTACTAGCCATACAGACAGTTTAATGGCAAAGGATAGAGACAATTGCACAACAGCCAGCCTACAGTACAAGCTAATCAAATCACAATTTATTCGACAGCAACCAGTTTGTAAAAGTTTGAAGTTGTTGTTATATGTGCAGCGCAAGGTGAATGGGCGACGACATCATCGTTTTCAAAAGGATGCGTTTTGCCTGTCCACACGAGAACAAAACGGCGGCGTTGTCAGACTTTATCACTTTGGAACCCGTTCTCAAAAACTATCGTTTTCGGTCACCCAAAACACCGGCTGGGTAGGGCCTCAAAACTGTTCTTTGCCCAGGGCCTCAGAATCCCTAAAACCGCCCCTGGTTGTGGTTGTTCTCTTTCAAGAACAAAAATGGCCACCTGCATGTCCAGTGTCATGACATTATACAACTATATGCAAAAACATGTCACGTTCAATGAAATATATATTTCCATATGACGTCCCTTGTCACAGCTACTATAAATGTTGGTGCCTGTTAATGTATTACCTTTTTCACCACTTCAAGGAGCAATCACTTATCCTTAAACACCGCCACCATTTTCCTCATATGTTACTTTGACAGATGAGCATATCCATCGCATGTATTTGTTCGAGTGTGCTTACAACGCACAAAATCAGACCAGTTACAGATGTAAATATGGTAGGTACATGCAGACAAACATACATACACACATGTATATAGGGCATGTATGCAGACATGTGTACACACAAACAGACATACCTGCATACATACATGTCTAATCTCTACGTCTGTATAGATATTACTTTTAACCACTTAAGACACATAAAGCCATTCAGTTAGTTACTGAGGGTTTAAACTGCATAAAACTGCATGTTGCATTGGTGGATAACCATCGTGCCAGACTACCACATGGATTAGAATGCTATTGCCACAGCATTACCTCAGACAACATGCTAACACTCCAAAAAAGAAAAACTGCAGAAACTGAGTTGGTGTGATTCCTAAAATTGTGTCAGTTTACAGCGACTTCATGAGGTGCCCAAATAACCAAGCTGGAACTCTACGAGAATTACGAGGATATTCACTGGCAGAGAAGGGGAGTTTTTTTTCTTTCACAGCCAGACTAGGAATAGACTTCACCACATAGTGGGTGTGAGACTGTAGTCAGTGACAGCTGGTGTGAGAGTGTTTGTTTCACAGCCTTACTAGGGATTCTGTTATAAACTCCACACTAATTGGCAACAAGAAATGTTTGAATTTTGTCCCAATTCTGCATGTAAAGCTTCCCAAAGAGGTAGTACCTTCTCTTCCTTTTTTTGGATGTGTTTTGGTTTTCTTATGTCCTTGATCACCTCATTATAAAAAAGGGACAACTTCACTCTTTTTTAAGCACAGATTTGCAACATCTCTCTGAAGACATCCTGTTCGGAGTTAACTCTGCATTAAGTGTATTAATGATCTGGGCCCTTAATGAAATACATCATGAAATACTGCTGCGTCCAGATTATTTCTCTCAGTAGTGCCGGCTACCACCAGCACCATATGCAGTGGGCCAGATGGGTGGCTGATCTAACATCCATATATTCATACTCCTAACTTCAGAGAAACACTGTCGGGAGACCACAGTCCTTCCCCAATCCACAGTGCTCATTGCCAGCTCCTTTACAGTAATGCCATACTGCTGTCCATTTCCTGGACGCAGTAACGCCTGAGACAGTCAGGGCAATGCATAGCCCTCACCGATGTATCGCTGATGCTCATGTCTTTCAAACCTATTTGTTTCCTGCAAATTCATTACAATTAATTTCATCCCTTTTACCCTTCTCCTTAGGGGCTGTTCAGATTGTGACGCTTTTTTCTCTGCCAGGTGATCGAATTCAATTGTTTTCCGATGAAACTACACACCTGGCAAGCAGTTTGATTTCACTGGTAACCTCTTCTATCAGAAAAGCTGGGCAACTTAGCCAGGTTTCCCACCACTGTAAAGTTTTATCACTTTAAAAAGTAAGGAAACCAACTGCCTTTAACAAAGCAGATAAGATTAGGCTTTAAATTAAAGGTAGGCTGGAGTTTTTTGTTAAAAGTTGAACGATGACATTGCACTAAGTATGCGCTTATAAGTCCAAGCAAGTTCACTTTAATCTGTTTTTCAAGGCAATAGCTTTCCTTGTTTTGTTTTCTTTCTTGGTGAGGTATACTAATTAGAATTCACAGCGCATCACTGTAAATAAGAACATTACAGGAATTATGTGGTCTTATAATAACAAAACATGAGATTAGCAGCTGGCTGTACTAAATGCATAACCACATTTCAGTGGAAAAGATGCAGGTTGGAGGTGCTGTTTATCAGTTGGTTTTCAGCTGTAAGGAAAGCATGATGTTTGAATTACACGGCTTACCAACAGATGCAAACATGCCACAGATGGAGCTGAAATGCATGGATGTATACCCACACAGCCTGCACACACATGCACGTATGTGCACACACACACTCACACAGCATACACACACACACACACACACACACACACACTCTGGGAGTGAGAAAGAGGGGGATGGAAAGA
>CM050199.1:8572500-8612500 GCA_027475355.1 Coilia nasus
GCAGCAGACGGCCGGAGAGGAATCACCGCTGTGGCCAGAGTGGAAAAAGAGAACACAATTGGAAGGCTCCCCCAGCACCTCACACCACCCCCAGACACACACACACACATGCACTCACACACACACCCACATCCTTAGTTATGGTCCTCATAAAGCATGTTTATAGGTAACTCTGTTGGGGCACACACACACACACACACACACACATGCTGCCTCTTCACACCCATGGAGAGCTGGGCAAGCAGACCCTACTGACTCACAGTGCAGTGTGTTGTCAGGCATGTTGGTGCTGCTCACTATGGGGAAATGTTTTGCTTCTCTTTTGTTTCAAACAGAAGACAAGAAGCTACAGCCTAACACACCTTATGTGTATGCACTGTAGATAGAGGAACTGCTGGTCTGCTGTACATGTCAACAGGAACAAACGTGTTGTGTTACAGATAAGAGAGAGGAGAAAGGGACAGAATAAAGTACACTAAAAAGGGCTTAAAGGAGGGCACGGGCTGGATATTTTGTTAAAATGTTATTTCTGACGGGGACATCTGAGTGGAGTGATTAATATGCAAGACTTGCTGTGACAGCATGAGACACCTCCACGTGCTCTTCACAGCCAAACTCCAAAATAAACTGTTGCTTATCAATAAAATGTATATGTCTTAGTCTGACATAGGCTGTATATCTATGCGTTCTACATCTATGCAAGTCAATAATGAGTTATCAGACCTTACAGACATCAGGTGAATGTTTGCATAGTTGTGCTGCTGCGTTGTAGCCTACTAGCTGCATAGATTTCACATAGCCAGCATATACATATTAAATCAAATGTGCGCAGTGGACGCTCCATGAGATCATATATCGCTCCATCGCGAGCTGAGCCGCCCCTCAAGCCCCACACAACACACCGCTCATACACAGCAGCGGATGGCAACACAATTAAGTCAGTGTTCGCTTGTAGCGCGTTTTAAGTGGGTGTGTGTGTTAACAAAAGGGTCTGTGTGACTTACACTGCTGTTCTGCCCTGACCAGTGTACCATGGCTTGGTTGTGGGCAGAGTCTCCGGTCAAAGCAAAGGTTGAGCTGGTAAGTTTCAGCTCGTCCGGCTTTGAATTGGTATTTCTCCGGTCGTCCTCCCTCCATCGCGAGTCAGAGCGGCGGAACCTGCGCACGGCTTGCCCTGCGCTGCCCTCGCGCTGGATACTGCCAGCGAGCGTCTCCTTGATGAAACCTGAAGCAGGCGACTTTTCACGAATTTTACTGATCTTCTTTACTTGGTTGCTCCTAGCAAATCTGCGCTTATATAATTTATCGGGGGAAGCTGGAGTTGTGATGGTGTGTGCTCTGTCGACACCTGCTACCTTGCGACCGTTAAACTGGTGCTGTGTAACTTTATTCTGGTTTCTACCTGATTCTCTCCCTTGGTTAGACATGGCTTCACGTACTGATTTCCTCTGCAAATAGTGCTTGTCAATATTCCGCTTTTGTCTGGAATTAGAGTATTTCCCTTGACCCGCACCGCATTCAGATAAGTGAGCTGTGCAATCAGTCTGGCGACTTTCAGCACTTGCAGAATTAAAACCTGCTGCCCCGTCTCCATATTTGATAACTTCCCCTCCGGACCCTGTTGCGAATTCTACCGTGTGCAGTTTCAGCAGTAATTCCCGTGAACTCGTCTTGTCCAGGGGCTGGCATGATCTGCAGGTTATCTCCGTTTTGGCCAACGGAACGAAAAAGCAAAAAATCAAAAGCGGGAAAGAGGTAGCGCGGCGCCAATTTGGGCAGAATCTCATCCCCCTCTCCATCGCTGATAGCCCCGGAAAGATGCTCAGGGTACAGCCTTTTTTCCTCTCCCCTCTTTCTGTCTGTCTTTTGCCTTTAACGCTCAGTATTGATGTACGGCAACTGAACTCCGAGCAAGTTGTGGCTTGCCTACACAGCTGTTTCTGTTAACAAAAAGTGCTATTCAGCGAAGCGGTCTAAGTTGAAGGATTTGTTCAAATGAAGCTCCGCACAGGGGAGGAGCTCGACTGAACGGAAGATGGGGAGAATTCTTTGCTCCTTGGCTTTTTTGCCTCCCACGCTGCATTCATCTTTACATCACGAAGACCACACACCCATATGGCCCTATTTGTCAGAATGCAAGGACGTGTCACTATATCATAGCATATTAATATGTTACAGAGGAAAAAGAGGCAAGTTAGTACATTTGTAGCTTCAAGGAAACGGTCTAAAGGGATTTTACAAGTATTCTTTTGACAGCAACCTTTAGTATTTTCCTTTTTTCTTCTTTCATTGGGCCATGTGAAATTGCCCTTAAAAAGTTGATAATCTCGCCAAACATGCTGCACAAAATTATTGCACAGGGGAGAACCGGAATTTGGATAATAACTTTATTTCGGGCCACTCCTCATATTTTATGATTAACACCTCTTTAAGTGGGTCCGGCTATTTATTAAACTCGCCAGGCAAGAGCGTTCCATCATCCTCCCACATCCGGAGCGAGCGTGCCACCGACCGCACGCAGAGAGCAACACAATCTCTCACACACATGGACGGTTTAATCTTTATTGCGGAACTATTAATTTCCTCCGAACCAATAACCAATTAGAATAAGACACACTTTTCTCTTTGTACCTCTGATACACACGAATTTACATTTGAAAGCAATTCTTCCCACAGGACCATCTGAAGAGCTGATGTCATAACCACAAGACATAATAAAAGTTCATATCTTTTTCATGTTTGACAGTGAAATAACAAGCCATTTTGTTCATAATTATGTTTACGAGATTATATAATTATTTGTCTAGATGTTAATTATTGAAACACATAGCCCAGTCAAGGAAAAAAACACTCAGAGAACTTAATTCTTCTTCAGCTGAAAGTCATCATTGTTTTTTTTGTTTTTTTTACCTTAAACTCTCCACAGAAGCAAAGTTGGAGTTTTTATTTTCCAGTATTTTAATAGTGATTTCTGATATTAATTCCCCATCTGCTCTGGCTAAACTTCAGAATTCAGCAAAGTTGCTCAGTCCTTAATTAGGCAGTGACCTCCAGGTATGGCTTGTAATGAGTTCCTGGCCATTAAATGAATAACAATGATAACGCACATTTTAATATCGTATTATCATAATGTAGGAAATTAGCGGAGGAGTCAGGTTTGTGTCTTTCTCTGTATAACTCTCCTTTTGTCCCCTCTCTCCATCACGTCTTCTTGTACTCTTCCAACTCCTCTCTTTCACTCTCTACCTTGCCACACACACCATCTTTCTCTCCCTTTTCACAATCACTCTTCTCCTTTTCTCTCAATCACTCTCTCACTGTCACTCTGTCTCTCCCTCTCTCTCTCCCTCTGTCTCATGCTGTATGTCTATCTCTTTCTCTCTCTCTCTCTCTCTGTTTGTCTTCCTCTCTCCCCCATTCTTTCTCCATCTCTCTCTCCCTGTCTCTTGCTATATGTCTATCTCACTCTCTCACTCTCTCTCACTCTCTCACTCTCTCACTCTCTCACTCTCTCACTCTCTCACTCTCTCACTCTCTCACTCTCTCACTCCTCCTCATTGGACTGCTGCTGCTGAGGCTGTGGTGAGTTAGATGCCCGTCCATGTCATACCAGAGGCATTAAGAATGATTAGCGCAGCCTTTCCTGCCAGACGCACTGCATTAAACGCACATCTGAGGGCCAGGATGGATGGGCCCACCCCACAACCAGCCTACTGTGCCCAGGGAACACACTCATCACTCCCCCTCTCCCCTCTCCCCCCACCCCTCTCCCCCCGGCCCCAGCCTCTACTCTTCTCTCTTCTCCTCTGTCCACTGTCCACCAACCACCAGTGTCCCTCTCTGAAGGCCAGGATTGATGGACCCACTCCATGACAAGCACCCTGCATCCAGGGAACACACTCATCACTCCCCACGGCCCCAAGCCCTCTACTCTACTCTCCTCTCCTCTGCCCCCTCTTCAGCCTGAAAGGCTATGCTATGTATGCTGAACACTGTCCACCAACCATCACTGTCCTTCTCTGAGGGCCAGGATTGATAGATCCACTACCAGCCTCCTGAGGGGACACACTCATCACCCCTGTCCACTGTCCACCAACCACCACTGTCCCTCTCTGAACCACACCCCCTCTCTTCTCCTCTCTTCAGCCTACACTAAGAACACTGACCACTGCCCTCCTTCCGTCTCCTCACCTCCTCAGTCTAAAAAAACACTAAAACTGACAAGCTGGATTGATGAAGTGAAAAGTCTTGGCATGTACTCCTTTGGTCTGTGCTCTGAACAAATAACTCATCAAACCTGGCTGAAGATTTGTGTTAGCTGGTTCCAGTGAGTTCGCTGGAACAAATATGGAAGGCATTTATACACAGTCATGACCAGCGTGCAAAAACTATGAATCATTTGTTACATCTGGTAGAGGAATAGTTCCAGAGAAGACCAGAGGTTATGTCTCTTTGGCATTTACATAAAATCGTGACCACCATACAATAACACATAACTAGCATTACGTGTTAAGACGTCTTTTACACTTAAGGATTTTATATTCAACACTGTCTGGGACGAGAGCATGTTGGGTCAAAACCTCTTTGAATCATTGACATCCAGGTAGGTGTATGACTCATGGGAGAACAAGTGGATTTTAGAGAAAACACAAGATAGTCAAAGGAGCTAAGCTAGCTACCCATGACCTGGATGAATGAGAATCTTCACAGACAAAACACAAGATACTTTGTGCACCTTTATTCTAACATACTATTGTTTGAGAGAACAACTAGCACTTTAAGTTTTATTAATCTATTATTTCCTAAGTCCTAAGTCAATTGTACTATTGTAACATTTGTTTGCTAAGTCACTGGGTCCAGCTGGTCTGTGAAAATGTTCTCTCTGCTGATGCTTAAGGTGATCAATCCTTACTGTGTAGGAACATATAATCAAACAGAACTATGAAAGTAAAGCACACAATATGTATTAGGATAGATATTAACTCCTGATTATGTAATAAACCCTCATTACTGACTCTAAAGTGACTGAACTGGTAATTAAATGATAATTACACCAACAATATAATGAATTGTTACACTATTTAACGTTGTTACATTATTGGGTTAACCTTATTTTTTGCAGAGATTAATATTGAACTAATGTCTCGATAAAGGTTTTAATGCCATTATTACATTTTCACAGCAAAAATTAATAACATTATTAGGGGTTATTACAGAGAAACCACTTCACCACAAGGTTGCACCAGGCACTAAATCACTGAAAAATTATAGCATTTCTGGTGTGCGGGAGAGATGGAGGTATACACTTTCACTTGCAGGGAATTCATCATGTGCCCGTGGGGGTGGTGGGGGATGGGGTGGTGTGGGAGTGGGGCTGGAGAGATGCTTTGATGCTGTAAAATCCTGTTCGTGGTAGTCGGGCATGTGTCAAAGTCATAATTATCACAGGGCATCGCTGCCGATGCTGTTGTACACGACAGAAGTATAAAATGCCATGCCAGCGTGAGTGACAAGTCGCGTCACCTCAAAAGTGCGCCTCCCTTTTCACCATGCGGACGCTATGATGTGTGCGCACCCTCCACCCACACCAACGACTCCACCCACCCCCCCACCCATTCATGTCCCTCGTGGACACATTGCATGTGTCAAAGTCATAATTATCACAGCGCATCACCGTTGCTGCTGTACATGACAGAATTATGAAATCCCATGCCAGCACAAGTCACAAGTTGCGTCACCTCAAAAGTGAGCCTCCTTTTTCACCATGCGGACTCCATGATCTGTGCTCCAAGACCTGTCTGTCTGTCTGTCTGTCTGTCTGTCTGTCTGTCTGTCTGTCTGTCTGTCTGTCTGTCTGTCTGTGCGTTTGTGTGTATCTGTGTATGGTTGAAGAGGGGTGTATTGGCCAAAGAAACAAAAGATGGACAGCAAAACAACAGGACCAGGAAGTCAAAGCCCCCTGCCAAAAAAGAGAGGGAGGTGGTAACAGTCTGTGTGTGTGTGTGTGTGTGTGTGTGTGTGTGTGTGTTGTGTGATGGCTGTGTAGAAATATATAAATAAAATAGTCCGTACACAAGGTGCAGGCAGGCAGCTAATTTGAGGGGTTTCATGTGACCTCAGCCAAAGTCCCACTGGCTGTGAAAAGGGAAGCCAAGAGAAAGGAGCACACAGAAGCTGCTGGCTGCGTCTATTTTACACAAGAGAAAGAAAGGGAAAAACACCAGCTGCTGAGTAAGAGAGCACATAAGTATTATTTTTTATGTGCCTACTTTTGAATTTGAAGAAACTAGCAGGGCATGAACTAAGCAGGAAGAAAAACCGCGGTTTGGATTAAAAAGTAATCCAAAAGAAAAAAACTTCCACGACTAAAATCTTTTACTTTTCTACAAAACAGATGACCACTGAATAGTCGATTTTCTCTTGCTTTAATTCTCTCTTTCTCTTTTTTCCTTCTTTCTTGGAAGACACATGTTGTTGAGTAGTGCAGTGTGCCTGTCTCATCGGCTTTATTGGTATTCTTGTCTGCAGGGATCGCCACAGGGTCAGGAGCAATCAGTGTGCCTGCCTGTGCCCCCATTCAAAACAGCACCCAAGCAGAGTTCAGCAGCCTTCATTCTACACCTATCTCCCTCCCTCCCTCTCTCCCTCCCTCCATCCCTTCCTCTCTCCCTACACCTATCTCCTCTATCCCTCTATCCCACCATCTGCAATGGCTCTTCCAGCTGCCATTAACAGTGCCTCCCTCTGCCCATATCAATCAGCCTTCTGCAGAAACTCACCCACCTCATACTCTTTCTCACTCACATCATGCATTTTCTTTCTTTCTTTCTTTCTTTTAAACTTTTGAACTTTTTCCATATATCTGGTAGCAAATGCTGTCACATTTTTTTTATTCTTAACACGTATCAATTGTCCTTCAGTGGACTCTCTGCTCTGCTCCCACCCTATTTTTGTTTTTTCTCTTAAAAGTTTTTTTTTCCCATATATGTGGCTGCAGAGGTAGTTACGCAAAAAGTTCTAGCTTTTGTGTGTGTGTGTGTGTGTGTGTGTGTGTGTGTGTGTGTGTGTGTGTGTGTGTGTGTGCGAGTGTGTGTGTGTGTGTGTGTATTCTAAGGGCCCTATCATGCCGCGGTGCACTGTGCATTCACGACGTGCGCATGGTGTCATTACTATTCTGTGCCAGCGCACCGTTCATTTTTTCAGGCAAAAAATCACGTTGTCTAGATAGCAGATGACACTGCGCCATCACGGGTGTGTCAGCGAAAAGAAGAGGTGTGGTCTGGCGCAAAGCGTGCCAGATGCTATTATAAGGACGCAAAAATTAAATCCGCCAGTGACCAACAAAACCCTGGTCTGTCGTCAGTTGCGCATTGCTGAAAAGCTATTTTATGGGCGCACAACGCTTTGGTATATAACGAGAGGGATCCCCCTCTTGATTAGTCGCTGTTAGGGGACGATAGCTATCCACTAAAGGCATGGTTATTAACACATACATCATGCCAACAACAGGTCTTAAAACGTCTTCAAGCTCCAAAAAGATTATGATTATTTACTAAGTTCAATGACATAAACACTGATACATATTTTGCAATAATGCACATTTATTGGGCAATCAGTTTTTTTAATAAACATACACACATTGTTCATAACCAAACGGGAAACAGTAAGTGTAAAAAACAGACTTAAATATCCATGCCGGAAGATTAACTGCTCATGCACGAGCAGATCGGTCTTCAAAGAAAAATGCTCCTGATCGGAAACACGCCATCGTAATAGCAACAAGCCATGGACAAAGCGCGGCTGGCTTTTAAAGGGAATGAGAGTATAAACTCTGATTGGTTTATTGCATGTTACACCCCGAACACACCTATGATTAATTAGGTAACTTAGGATCAACCCTTTTGAACCATGCGCCAGGCGCAATGTTCACTTTTCCCGTCGTCAAAATAGCATATTGTCTCGGGAACGCCACCAAAGCAACTTGCACGACAGACTTCAGACAATGCGCATATGATCGTGAAAATAGGGCCCTAAAGCTAGGGATATACTCACCGCGCGCAGAAGTGTGCGTGAAAAAGTGACGTCACAGCGGCGCACGTCCATATATACTTCATTCGACACACACGGCAATCTTCTCCTTGTCAGAGGTGTCAAATGCCACAGTAGTTCGGGAACCTTGCGTGTCAGAGGAGTGAAACATGACTGAATTGCAGGTTTACATCATGATTTGGGAATTAAACTGGATAAATCCGAGTCAGTGTGTATATTTACAGTGTTTTCAGCTTTATAAGACCTTATGAGTGATGATAGGATAAGGCAAAAAGTTAGCTTAATAAACGAACTGCAGGTTTGCACCTAAGTTGGTTTGTGGATAAAACTGAACAAAATCCTAAAAGTTTTTAGTCAGTGTTTGTATTTCTTGTGAGTTTCCAGTAATATTAGCTGATTTGTAGCAATGGAAAATATATGTTTAGGCTGGTAGTTACTAGGCTAAAGTTAGCTGAAACCAGACTAGCCATTGCCTATTGTTTTCAATGGGGCTGCCGTGCGCAAGTTACAAAAAATCAGAGGTGCAGACATGGCAAATATGCGCTTGAGAACGCCGCGCCAGATGTGCACTGACGTCATTTTGATGCACTTTTGCGCACGCACCACTGCGCGCGGCGAGTATATCCAGGCCTTAAGTCTTCTAGCAATTGTCCTGCAGTAGAAACTCACCCACCCCATTTTTTCTTGTGTGGTAGCAAATGCTCAGGTAAAAAAAGAAAAAAGTTGTAGGTTTTTATGTCAGGAAGTTCTAAGTACTTCTGTACTGTACTGTATTTTATTTTTTATTATTTTTTGTCCATATGTCCCTTGGCCTACTTAGATGCTGAGTTCCTGTGATTCACTCAGCACCTTTCTAGTTGCTCAAGGCCACAGAGCATGTAGATATGTACAGTCTGAGATCTGTGCTTGGATTAGGTGTATTGATTGTCAATCAAACTCAAAAGGCCAATCGATATGGTCACTGGTCAATATCTGCTTTGCTTATACACTAGATGGTAAAGCTTGTCAGGTGATGAATGTAAGGTACACACATCAATGTCTTTCAGGAAAATGGCTTTCCGGATGCTCACCAATGACTCTGCTTGTGTAGACATTGTGAGTAACACACAGTGATTAACACACAGTGTTGCACTCAGTAGTAAACAAGCCACGCTGTCGCCTGGCCTCTCACCTGTAAATGGTGGATGATGCCATCGCCTCCATTCAAGTCACATTCAAGTGTCACAGTCAGCTTTGTTGTCCATTATTTCATTTTTTATGGTGTGTGCATGTTTGTGTGTGTGTGTGTGTGTGTGTGTGTGTGTGTGTGTGTGTGTGTGTGTGTGTGTGTGTGTGTGTGTGTGTGTGTGTGTGTGCGTTTGTGTGTGTGTGTATCTGGTGCAAGGGAAAGGGGGCACCTGTGAATCCATAACCATTGCAAACTACATAATGGTGCCTAACCTACTGGCAGCACATTTGGTTTTTATTCAGATTCAGTTGGTTTTTTTTTTTGTTTTTTTGTTTTTTGTCAGCTGGGGCCTACACACTCACACACACACACACACACACACACACACACACACACACACACACACACACACACACACACACAAACTGTGAAATACAAATAGCAGTCATGAGGTTAGGTTCTGAAGTGGCTCACCTGTTGACTACATTGAATGCAAATATCTCTCTTTTCTGATGAAATTTGTGGTAGGAAATGACAATTTGTTTGTTTATTTATTTGTTTGTTTTGTTGCGGGGGTTATTTGAGCAATGCAGAGGACAGAGGAGAAGATGTCATTCCTAATCCACTTGAGGGATGATGGCATACACTGACAGTCTCCCATGTTTTGGCTAAACCACAACTATTTTGCAAATTTTCAACTAACAGATTATAAGCAGAGATGTATATGCAATGCTCCTGACAGGTGGGTTTTGAAAAATTCTCCATGAAGAATGAATAACCAAAACCAAGTGCCCTGTTGGCTGTATGGCTTTCAGAATAGAGAGTGCCATGGGTTCAGTGTAATAATCTCAGAGGTCTTTCTGCTGTTGTTTGCTCTCACCTTTTTTTATTTGAGCTGACTGCTCAGTAAAAAAAGATTTCTCTTTATTGCCCCCCAGGTACATAACTTCTTGTGAAATACCAGCATTCGCCTCCAAATAACCTCTTTATATCACATAAAATATAGGAAAAATATTAGGACTGTAGGATACTAGGATCTTATATCACATCTTCTGAATTAACGCTCAACACTAGAAAGGCACTGCATAAAAGTATGCATGTATACATGTATGTACGCATGTACTGTATGTAAACATGTATGCATGTACATATTCTCTCTCCCTCACACACACACACAAACACACACACAAACACACACATGGGTAATGTATGTGCCACATAATGACTGCATCCTGAAGATTGTGTCATGTCCAGTTCTCCTCAAGTCGTAAGGGAGCCACTGGAGAATCCTTGCCTAATGACCTCTCCAATCACATCCTCTGAATAACATTTTTTTTGGGGGGGTGGGGCTGCACAACTTTTGTTCGACAAACTTACCACAAAGAAGCAGGGTGTTATGCTATAATGTACTTCAACAAAAAGAGGTCAATCAACCGATCAGACAGAAGCAACGTGGTGCCTCAAAGTAAATGCAAGAATCATTCAATTAATCAAGAAATGCGTGTTTGTTTTAATGTAATGAATGCAGAAATGCATTCTTGTTTTAATGTAATGAATGCAGTGACATTTACTCCCTTTCCCCCATTGCCTCATCCAAATACTTTAAATACCAAGTTGTTGTCTTTTTCAGTTCCACACAACGTGATACCAAACTTTCTTTGCAGTAATCATGAGTGTGTGCACCCTGTGGTGTCCTCTGCTTCATTAGCATGCTAACAGGGGAAACAAGTGTAGCTGTGATTGACCTGCATCTTAATTAGCCCGCTAGTCTATGAGCGTAAGAACAAGGCACAGAGGTATAATGGCGTCTTTAAATTCCCCAACCTTGCCTGGCACTTCTCTCTTCTTCTCTGTCTCTCTTCCTCTCTCTTTCTCTTTCTTTTTCTTCTTCTTCTTTCTCTCTCTCTCTCCTTTTTCTCTTTGTCCCTTACTTCCTCTCTCTGTCTCTATTTGACTTTCTCTCTTTGCCCCCCCCCCCCCCCCCCCCCTCTCTCTCTCTCTCATTGGCTTGTATTGTAGTCTTTAAATGAGGCGATGCATTTGGATAAAGAACAGACATCTGAGAGAATGTACAGTTCTTGCCATCGTTGGATAAAAGCATTTAGGAATGTTTTTCTCCACTTCTTATTAAGCCTAAAGAGGCTGAGCGTCTTCAAAGCGATGTTTGAAAATGAGAAAGAAAAGGTGACTCATGCCTCAAAATGATTTGCCAATTACAGTAGGACCAGTGCAATTAATTTGCCTAATGAAGGATATTCCATTTTCCCTGGGCCTGTTGACATAATTTATGCAAATACTGCAAATAGCTTTTTTTATCACATTTTATAAACCCAGTGCTTCATCACTGTTATCTATGATGAGCTTGCAGCACAAGGCTGTCGACTAAATAAGACTAAATAGTACATCATGTGGTAACACGCCATCATTAGGCAATGCTTGAGCTCTCTCAAGCCCACATTCCAATTGCTGTGACCAGGTGTTCAGTGTTAGACATTGGAAGATCATGTCTTATATTACCTCAAGTGATAGTTTTTTTCTGTGTCTGTCTCTGTGTGTGTGTCGGTGTGTGTGTGTGTGTGTGTGTGTGTGTGTGTGTGTGTGTGTGTGTGTGTCTTTGTCTTTATACTTAAAGCAACAGTAAGTAGTATTCATCTTCAGTCACCCTACAGGTTGGAAGCGGAATTATCTGTAATTCGAACTACAGAGACAAGTTCCACTCCTCCCAACCTACTTAGTGCGGTTATAGCCAATGGAGGGCGGCAAAGCCAATTCAGAAGTTCTTTTCAACCAGTTACAGGTTAATGAACCACTGAATCGATTTTGGAAACATTACTGTAGGGCTGAAAAACTACTTAGTGTTGCTTTAAGCCAACAAGTCACAGTAGATATGAAATAGTTTATTAGAATGTGAATGGTATTAGAACAATTTTGGCAAACACTTGCAGTCATACTGGTGTGACAGGAATTTTAGAGGATAAATGTTGACACCGCGGTCCAAAAGATGCAGTGTCTTACATTGCCTTAGAATGTTTTTATTCTAGAATATTTAAAACCTCACATTCTGACTCACATTCTAAATGATACAGTCCCTCCTGCTACTTTCCAGCATGTCACTGAATTTTTTAACTTTGATATTCAGAGGACTGGACAGGATTCACATTGTGTATGGGTTACACGGTGAGAAAAAGAGCATGTTAGGTCATGAGAGGGGAATGCTATGGGGGTCAGTCTTGGAGCTGTGATCACTCAGGCGTTAGTCAGTGAAATGTTTGTTGATGCTGGTAGCTCTTTAGTCTGACTTTCTCTCCCCCCTTTCCGCCGTTTTTGCCTAATTGGGATGCTTGGCCCCCTGGACAAGTGGCCTCGCTGCTCTGCTTTGCATTCCGCAAGCAACAGCCAAATAAATAAATAAATAAATAAACCAAACAAACAAATAAATAAATAAACAAACATGCGTAGCCCACTGAAAATCAGCTGACCACTCCATTCCCCGTGTGTTTCACCTGAACTACATAAATAACAGTTTGGTGCTCCAACTAGCACAGCAGAGGGAGAGAGAGAGAGAGAGAGAGAGAGAGAAAGAGAGAGAGAGAGAGAGAGAGAGAGAGAAAGAGAGAGAGAGAGAAAAGGAGAGAGACAGAAAAAGAGAGAGCGAGAGAGAAAGCGAGAGAGAGAGCAAGAGAGAGAGAGAAAGAGAGAGAGAGAGAAGGACATATGACTTTGCTGAGTAAATGAATCAGCCATGCATATTTATGGCGACATACTCACCCTCGTTGGCCGGGGGATTTATTATCAAGAAACATGGTTTTGGCTTAGATGCTGGATGCACAATCTATGGCTTTATAAAAGGGCTTTGAGTGAAACAGTAAATCACAGCCTCCATTTGGGGTGTGTGTAGATCATTACGCCTGGAATCTGCTGGAGACAGCTGCAGTCGTGCTTAACACCCCCCTCACCTCACGTCCACCCCCTCACGTCCACCCCCCTCACCTCACCTGCACCCTCTCACCTCCACCCCCCTCACCTCACCTGCACCCTCTCACCTCCACCCCCTCACCTCACCTGCACCCTCTCACCTCCACCCCCTCACCTCACCTGCACCCCCTCACCTCCACCTCCACCCCCCTCACCTCATCTCCACCCCCCTCACCTCACCTGCACCCCCCTCACCTCACCTGCACCCCCTCACCTCCACCCCCCTCACCTCCACTCCCTCACCTCATCTCCACCCCCCTCACCTCACCTGCACCCCCCTCACCTCCACTCCCTCACCTCCACTCCCTCACCTCACCTGCACCCCCTCACCTCCACCCCCCTCACCTCCACCCCCCTCACCTCCATCCTGATCCTGACCTGATGGTAGAGCTGTGAGTTGTAGACCACACCCCTCATCAAAAACGTCACATGAAGCACCCACTAACATATGCCAATGTGTAAATTGGAGTGGCGGTCGTTATGATCACAGGATGCAGACCATGAGAAGTGGTCTGATGGTGAGTTAGAGCAGTTAAAATACCTGGGATAAGATCTCAAGGCAGAATAGTACAGTATGCAGTACAGTATGTAGTACAGTATGTTGTCAAACCTTTATGAAGACTTGTGAAAACATTATGATCCCATGTGAAAACCTTATGGAATATTGTCCTGTATAAGTCCTGTAAAAGCATTATAGCATCACATGAAAGCATTATGAAATGTTGCAAATGCATTAAAAAGCCTTGTTAACGTCTTATGAAGTCTGTGACAAACATTATGAAGTAGTGGAAGCCTCATACAGTGTTCTAAATGCATTATTGTGTAATTTGACAGCTTTATGAATCCTGAAGCCTTAGGTTATGGGGATGGATGGCTACTTAGCTTAGGGGACTGGGCTAGAAGCAGGAGGCTTTGACAAAGACAATGGGGTCATAAGGGTTGCAGCTGAGCAGTGTTTTAAACCCAGTCACCTGCTCACAGGTTAAACCCAGTCACCTGCTCACAGGTTCACCACTGTCAACAAAGCCACCCCTCCATCTTAATCATTAATGAGGGACTCCTTTTATGACAACTCACTGACAAGTCTCTCTTTTATTTTATTCTTTCTCTGTAATGTGGCACAAGTTCAAATCTAAACTGTGTCCCTCTATTGTTCTGCATGCATGCACAACTCTGCTAATGATTTGGTCTTAGACTGAAAGAAAATAATGAGCTGTCTCATCTACTCTCACACAGCACTTACAACCAGACATCAGTCACACTACATCATTTATTTTCTACTTATTTATTTCTTTTTTAAGACGCTAAACTGCTGCTCTTAACAATGGCTGTTTTTGTTGTCAGTGATATTTCCTAAGTGACTGTGATTACTCTGACTGTATTAACACTCTGATAGCATTTATGAACATAAACATTTTTCAGTAACACTTCACCCAAACCTATTATTCCTACAGCCTTATAAGCACCTTATAAGTACATTATAAACACCTGTAAAGTGTAAACCCTTCTGTTCCTTATTACTGTAATCACAAATCAGACAAAGCAGTACAATGTACAGGATTACAGTGCTTATGTGAAACAAAACCAACATCATAGTAGGAAGTCTCTGTTAGGTCCTGTATGGCAGACAGAGATATTCAACAAATATTTAATATTCGTGTTGAAAGTCCACAAAGAAAACAACACACACACACACACACAAAAAACATCTGTTGCCTAACAGACTGTTAAGATGCCCTGTGCCATCAGACTGTAATAAATTGGAATAATTATTTTGAAGTACTCTTCCATCTGAAAACCACTTAGTAGCTCTCTTTAATGCTTTCAGAACAAATCTGTCTGTGAACCACCTGAGAGAAGAGGAAAATATGAGGCCGAATGCTTTTATGGTGAGTTGTGGAAATGGCCACAACACAATTTTGTTGATTAAGTAATAGTTAACCAAGTACATGCCTGCCGAGGCTGTCACCAGGTGCACATAGTTAGTTTGAGGTATAATGGTGTTATGTGGCTTATAGTGTGAAAATTCATGTTTTGAAATACATAGAGTACTTAGATTGGCCTACTGCATAAAATGTCTAGTCATTGCATGCCAAACTTTTAGGTGCATTAATAGAAGGACCTGTATTTTAACTCATGATCATGATCATGACCATAATCATGTCAAGCTAAAATGGCTAAAACTTACACCTGTGTGCAGACCCGATGATAGTCTTGGCTGGGCCCAGGACAAGATAATCTGATGCCTCCACCCTCCATATTCCATGCTTTAAGAAGGGATCTGTTCCATCCCATTTGTACCCCCCTGACCCATTTGTACCCCCAAATTAACGGCCCTGCCTGTGTGAGTGTCAGTTCGACCATTTTATTTCACACTCTGCTCTTCTCTTCTTCCTTTTCTCAGGTTCTTTTTGTCTCGCCCACTCTCTGACTTTGTGTACAACAATGGTGGAGTCGATCGGTCACAACTTAGCAAAACACACAACTCAGTGTGCTCTGGAACATCAGCTCAGTCATAACACCATCCAGTATTTTATTTTGCTAAACTTGAACAAAACCCCAAACAGAAATGTGTACTATTCACTGCGACTAAAATGGAGTCAAATATTTGTGTGAAAAGTGTGTAAGGACTGTCCATTCAAGCATAGCCTTCATTTACGTAACTAAAACATCTCTGTTTAAATTGAGCTCAATTTTAGCTAACCATTTGTGATGACCCCCTCTTGCTCAATTAATTATTTTTACGTACAATAACTTTCACAAAGAGAGAGCTGGTCATAATGTAGACCACTGAGCCATTACACAACGTCTGCTGCCTGATCCCATAAAATCTAATTGAATTAAAAATCATCACGTCTGTTAACACCAAGACTAGCGACAGATGGAGGATCACACTACTTGAAAACAGGCTTTACTCCCCATCCTATGGGAGTACTTTCTTGGGAAAAGGCAATAGAAATCGCTTGGCTTGCCAGACTACAGGAGCTGTGGGTAAATAAATGTATAGAGAGAGTGTGCCAAATGCTTACAGGGTCTGATGAGACATCCCACACATTGGCTGTGAAACACTGCTATAGCCTGTTGTCTGCATTACTTTAAAGAGCTGATGACTAGGACATTTGGCATTGACTTTGGCATTGGGTATTTCTTACATTGGAACTGTAATTGTGTGTGTGTGTGTGTGTGTGTGTCAGTAGCGGTGCGTGAGCATTTTCGGTAGGGAAGCCCATTGCCAATAGTTTTACACTAACGGAGTGTGTAGTAAATATAATTAATAAGACGTTGAGGTGCGTCTTTATCGTCATTCTTTGCGGTAATTCCACTTGAAATCAGCGCTCACAGCACTGCCCTTTGGACATGAAACACAGCGTGATTATCGAGTAGCTGACAAAAGTAGTCGCAGTTCTGACTGTTGTGCTGCTGAACATCAAGCGTAGCTGCTTGACCGAGGGCCTGATCTGTCCTAACCTTACCAAACACTTTCAGTTTCATGGTTGCAACTATGTGTGATTTAGATTTCTCGTGTCTCTCAATTGCCTTTCCCAAACTGATCAAATCAGAATAACCTCATGAAACTCAGGGACTGCCAGCTACGCTGCCCTCTCAAACAGCAAACATGCATTAGTTACATTAGCAACATTGCTGTAGTCGTGCTAGCAGTCAACCACTCGGTTTTAATAAACTGTCGTTAAATGTTCTGCCTTTATTGGTGTTTTTTGGACAATTACAACATCATCTCCTTTACCTGAAGTTGTTGCTCAAATGGCAACTTCGTGAAATCGTTTAGCAAAACAAATCAACGTTGTTATCCATTGTAATAACTCCTACCACTGCCACTGCACAGCGGGATTCTTAAATGACTGACTGAAGCCTTGGGCGAGAGTACGAGCTTTCTCTGAAAACTTACATCTGCATATCTGATACTGATTGGTGAACAACAACTTTGGGCGGGTTTATTAGACCCGCCCACTCGCGATTTAGAGTGAAATTTCGTGGAAGCCGGCTTTCGCCAGATTCCCTTACACACCCACAGGAAGTTTTTTGTTTGCTGCATTGTACAGAGCCCAGTATGGTAGCCAAATCTGATTGGCTGATTCTCCTAACTGTTTTCTCACTAGAAAAAGCAAGCGTAGCGCAAGCTTGTACACGAGAAAATGCAGCAGAAAATTAACGTTAGAACTGTGATTTTGATCAGTCCCATTGTATGTAAAATACAATGTACAAGATGCACATATCTATATAGGACATAGAATGCTTAGCTGTAGTATTTTATCAATGAATATTGATTTGTTTATTATCATCAGTATGTTTCTAATTCCGAGGAAGCCGGGATTCCCCTGGCTTCCATTACGAGCCCCTGGTGTGTGTGTCAAGTTATCGTGGGTTATTTTTATTTAAAGTCAGCCCAAACTTGAAAAAGGCCTAAGCCAACATCAGGGTTATATGGATCAACTCGGACATCTTCTTTCTTGTTTTGTTTTGTTTTGTTTTGTTTTAATTGTAAGTCCACTTAGTTACAATTATGCTGCAAACAGTCAGAATCAGGAATTGAATCAGTCAGGTTGAAAACCTTAACAAGAAAAGAAAAGAAAAGAAAAGACACAAATGCATTGACCCATGAGCAACATCATTATAACAACGCAAAGCATTAAAGCAAAGCGGATAGCAAAGCATTAAAGCAAAGCAGATAGCAAACATAGCTACATGTGCTAACACCCACACAAGCTACATGTATCAAGCAAGCCGATAGCAAACATCTCTGACAAACACCATCACCAAACCCCACATAACATAAAACTCACCAGTAGCCTCCCTGAATGGCTCACACACTTCAATTTGCCCCTTTTACGCTACCAAAACTACCACACTTTGGCTACCACTGAGCTTTTCCTTTGTCTACCAAATGAAAAAAAAAGAAAATGGCCACCAAACCCACTTCCCCTTGAACACAATCTTCAACACAAAAGTCTCTTTCCAACATGTCAAACAAAAGATCCCACTGCGTTTCAAGATAAAAGCCCTGCACAGGATTTGGCAGCACAGCGTGTGTGCTTGTGCTTGTGCTTGTGTGCATGTGTGCATACGGGTACGTGTGTGTAAATGCTTGTAGGATCTGATGACACTGCAGAATGCTGCCCCAAATTTGGCAAACTGGACTGGACAGATTTGGACAAACCCAAATCTGTATGACAATTTCTGAGTTGAACACATCATTCTTCCTGTTTAATCTGAATCAAGGTTGTTCCATGAGGTATACCTTTACAAAAAAAACCCAACACATGGAAAGTATCCTTAAGAGGTGACTGAGGCACATCCCATCAGGTTAATAACATTTAGGCCTCCATGGACTCCGTGACGTGTGAAGCGGCTTGTTCACAAGCTGACATGAAAGAGACCGGGGATGCGTTTCCCAAACAACGACGGAGGTTAGCATTAAACCACCATTGTACAACGTAGATTCAAACTACTCAGCACCCCACAACCGACTGTTTCCCGAAAATCTCCAACCACCAGAGTACGATGGAAGTCTGAACTGTTGTTAGTTTGGACTTAGGTGGTTCAAACTGCAAAGTACCCAGATGTTTCGGAAGTTCGGAAGTGCATTCATTGCGGATAACGACAGAAACGATTGATCTACATAAGGACATAAACGTAGTCTCATTTCATTTAAGCCGGTATGACAGCTGTAGAAACTCTGGGATATCTCCGTAAACACAACCATGTGCCCTACTCATCAAAAGTAACAACCAACTGTCAGTTTGTATCATATGTCTGTATATTTAATTTATACTGCATGGAGCAACAGCTATAAATATAACCACTCCCTCCATGTAGGTAAGTGGTGAGGTGGATGAGTGGTTAGCTCATTGGTCTGTCAAAGGAAGTGTTGTCTTTTTCGGTGAGATATGGGTTCGAATCCTGACGAAGAGTAATCAATTTGTAACAGGTGAAAATGATCTACGGGGCAATGGAATAACCGTGCTTGTGGGTCAGTAATCAGTGCACATACGTCACAATATTACAAAAGTGCTCATTAACATCACTGACGCACATTAACTTTTATCCAACCACATTTTGCAACAGCTTTTTGTGTGTTAGCGGGTGTGTTTTCTACCTTCTTTTTACATGATCTGGCAATGCAATACCGATAATTAAGTGAATTGGGAGTAACATAATTTATGCAGATGGTGGCAGTAACGCACAGACAGCCGCCTAATCCGCCACAAAAAGGCCAAAGGTGACGAGCAAGACGTCACGTGAACAAACACGACGGTCTCACGACAGGTCCATGCTAATCGTTCCAACTGCACAGCTTCACGATGGAACTTCCAATGGTTCGTCCAGACTTTGTTGTTGGGAAACACTTGCGTCGTTGAACGATCCATCGGACTACTGTAGTTGTAAACATCGTTGGTTGCTAAGTCTGGACGATGGTGTTGGGAAACAGCAGTGTGGTAAGACCATCGTTCAAACCTACGAAGTTGCTAATGAAGTTAGCAATGACGCTTTTGGGAAACGCACCCCTGGGGGATTTGAAGTGAAATTGAAAACACAAACAGGTCTGTGGACGGGTGTTAACATCTCTCACTTCAGACACTCAGGTGTGGGTTTGATCCACACCACGCCACTCATTTATGTAGTGGATTCCTGTGTCAGTCGATGTCCAATTAAGTTAAAGTAAAGGGAAGTCAGCTGACAGGGCAGACACAACGTAATTAACAGTGTGGACACAGAGGGATTTAAAACCTTATTTAGGATTCTAGTCGGCTGGTAAAGTGGGAGAATGTTCTTTCACTAAATACAATGCATCAGCATGGGCTTTTTTTTAAAACTACATCAGAGCGGACCTTTAATACAGAGGGGCTCCCATAATTTTAATTAACTCTGTTGTCTACATGGTTGGTTCAATTTGATGGCAATTGTCATGGTGGGATACAGCTGTTACTCATGCAATGTGAAAGGGATCGTTACCTCTTTAGCTGATATTCCCACATTATGGGGGGCATAAAAACAACAAAATGGAATGAAACTTTTTACTCGGTGCTTCATAAACTCGCTTTCAGCTCAAGAGCTCTGCTTCGCTCGTTCCGGCCCCCGCCTCCCACTGCTCCCAAAACGCATGTTATGCATTAATCTGCATTAATCTAATGTTAATCTCACTAGTGCACATGATGGCCAGGGTAAGGAAAAGAGAGCAAATGAGAGAAAAAGGGAGAGATAGAAAGAGAGAGAAAAAGAGAAAGAATGGAAGAGAGAGTGAGAGAAAGAGAAAGATAGAGAGTGTGGGAGAGCAGGAGAGAGAAAGACAGAGGAAGAGAGAGTGCTAGAGAGAGAAAGACTGAGAGGAAGTGAGAAAGATGGAGAGAGAGAAACATAGAGGGAGAGAGAAGAGAAGAGGGATAGAGGGATAGAATAGAGAAGAGAGCACTCACAGAGTATTTATGAACTGCACTCTCTCAATAACAGCTAAAGGCAGGTCAAGGATATGTCATTTTACACTTTGCGTAGCCTGCAGCAGTATTGAGCTGAAGCCCACCATTTCCATTCTACCGCTTGCATTAGTGTTTTACCGTGTTTGTGTGTGAGTGTGTGTGTGTGTGTGTGGTCAGACATAAAAATCTCATTTCCATTCCTGCCCAATGTTACCCAATGTTCCTGCCCAATGAGTGCATGGCTCAGGGCAAACGTAACATGAAAGGGGAGACCACACCAGAGTACAATAACCAAAATATACATTTATTAAAGGAATTAAAGTAGGTAAGTACGGTGGGTGCAGTCAGTATAGATGAAAGCTTACGAACTGAAAATGTAGAGCAGTCAATCAAAGTGTTCAAAGATAACAAAACAAAAAGGACGGCTGGAGAGCTGGAAAACACAGGTGCCGGTGGCCAGGGCAAAAGGAGGCCACACCAAGACTGGAGAACCGCCCCCTTATAAAGGACCCCCCCGACCAGGCAATAATTGGAACTGGATTCCATTCACCTGCAACACTCAGGACCTACGAGAGACAGGTGACACACAAGAGGGAAGAGGTAGACCACAGGCAGCCCCAGCAACCAGGCAGGGTTGTAACACCAAATGCCACCCTCACGCCGCTGAAATCTCTTTCCATACGTGCCTACAGCAGCCCAGTGCAAACGCACAGCAACAGTAACAATAACGAGGAATCCAGAGAGATCTAAGGACTTCAGGTGCCTATGACAGAGAAAGAAATCACATTCTTTTTGTCTCCGTTTCTGCCTCTTCTTTTTCATCTTCATCTCTCCTTCCCTCTCTCCCTATGTGGATGATGATGGTGGTGGTGTCGATGTCGGCATCAGGCGCTGTGATTATAACTTAGCGGAACACACAACTTGGCGTGCACTCTGTCTAAATGATTCACCCTCTCCCTGCAGTATTCATGAAGCGGGTGATTACGTATAGAACTGCTTCTGCAGGCAAAAACCATGAAAAAAGCTACTGGGTAAGACAGACTGGAGGATTACTATATAAATAAATAACTGAGAAAAAAACTAAAAACATTCTCACTGCAGAACAGTGTAGCAGGTCTGGAACCTACACATACAAGAGAGATGTCGTTTCCACATGGCCGTTTTAATGGGGGTGACGACCCGAATCGGCTGGATGTGAAGACAGGAAGTGGATGATTATGGCTTGCAATGAATTATGCATGGCTGTTTATTTTGGTTACTGGACTCAGAGAGGTGACGAGGAAGCCTTTTGTCTGACCATTTCGATGGCGAGACCACCATTTTTACACTTAATTAAATTAAAATGGGTTAGTGTTCAGCCATGGTGATATTTTACAGTTTTTTGTTATTGTTAATATATATAAATTGACATAACATGAAATGGACAGTCACCTTAAATGAGGTTTTGTTTTATGAAACCCAGCTTTTTCAAAAGTAATGAGCATAGTGCTTTAAAATAGCTTTACTCATGAAATCAAACAAAAAAACAAACTTATAAATGACATTTTCTCAGTTTCTGCACTTTGTGACTATGCCCGTTTTCCGGTGGACTGCTCAACATCAGGGCCAGGATTTTAAAAGTGCTCAGGTCCATGATGCGCACGCCAATTTTTTTAAACATACTTAAATGCGTGGGGGTGAATTGTATGCCACAAAAGAAATTCATTGCTGAAATTACTTTTAATGATATTTGAACTGGAAATCTTCTGTTCGTGCTCTGTCATAGATACAGACGCAGAGAACCCAATTCCACCAACATCCTCTTATCCGCTCAAATATCACAATTAGCAAACATAAGTTGAACCTTTTCACCCTATTGCTCTTTGAATGATGTATTGTAGAAATCAATGTGTGTGTGTTTGTGTATGTGTGTGTGCGTGTGTGTGTATATGCGTGTATGCACTCATGTGTGTGTATCCGTGAGCATGCATACGTCTGCTACTGCTGTTGCGTACTAAAGAGCACTGAGAGTGAGACTGCTTTACTAAACAGCACTGAGAGAGAGACTGCTTTACTAAAGAGCAGAGAGTGAGACTGCTTTACTAAAGAGCAGAGAGTGAGACTGCTTTACTAAAGAGCAGAGAGTGAGACTGCTTTACTAAAGAGCACTGAGAGTGAGACTGCTTTACTAAACAGCACTGAGAGAGAGACTGCTTTACTAAAGAGCAGAGAGTGAGACTGCTTTACTAAAGAGCACTGAGAGTGAGACTGCTTTACTAAAGAGCACTGAGAGAGAGACTGCTTTACTAAAGAGCAGAGAGTGAGACTGCTTTACTAAAGAGCACTGAGAGTGAGACTGCTTTACTAAACAGCACTGAGAGAGAGACTGCTTTACTAAAGAGCAGAGAGTGAGACTGCTTTACTAAAGAGCACTGAGAGTGAGACTGCTTTACTAAAGAGCAGAGAGTGAGACTGCTTTACTAAAGAGCACTGAGAGAGAGACTGCTTTACTAAAGAGCAGAGAGTGAGACTGCTTTACTAAAGAGCACTGAGAGTGAGACTGCTTTACTAAAGAGCACTGAGAGTGCCAGTGAGGAGGGGGAGGAAGGGGGGAAACGCCAGGCAGGTAATGAACATCGCTTAGCATTGAGAAGAATTAAGAAGTGTCAACCTTGCTCTGGCAGGGCCGAGGGGGAAGTCCTTAAATGTCCAGTCTTTGGCCATCCGTCTCCGTCCCCCGTCCCCCATACCCCGTCCCCCCGTCCCTCTGTCCCCTGTCCCCTGGAAAAGGTCAATAAACGTGGTCTTCAGGAATTTGCTGGGAGTGATGAATGACGACAGGGTGTTTTTTTTTTTCTTTCCCAGGTCAGAGTTTGATGTGATGGCCATTATATCACTGGATGTGCATTATATCAGAGACTCCAGCTGACACCACCACTCTCTTTCTCACCTGATAGGCAACTGTGGTGGTGGACACATCATTCACACATTGAGTTTTTTGACTGCTTTGAGATCCCTGATAGATGCTGGGATGCTACTGTAGGTAGTAATGATGGGATGTGGTTGTGAAAGAGTCACATTGGCTGTGAAACAATGCCATTGTCTGTTGTCTACATTATTTGAAAGGGCTTAGGTCTAAGCCATTAAATTATGGCTACTTTAATATTCTTAGGCAGTATGTGTGCTGTGTTGTACAGACCCAAATTATCACTATTAATAAGGTTTTATTTTTTATACATTAACTGGAATGTTAGAAATGCATTCCAACATTAAAGACTATGTTGTTTCTGTGGTAAAAATGCACACAAACACACACACACACACACACACACACACACACAACCTTACTCACACCCATACTCTCTCTCTTTCCCTCTCTCTCCCTCACACACACAAACACCCACATGAACAACCCTACACACCAATACTCTCTCTCTCTCTCTCTCTCTCTCTCTCTCTCTCTCTCTCTCACACACACACACACACACACACACACACACACACACACACTCACACACACACACAACCCTATTCACACCCATACACTCACATACACACAAACACACGCACACAACCCTATTCACACCCTACTCGCTCTGTGTCACACACACACAAACACACACACACACACACACGAACACACACACACACACACACACACGTGTCAGTGCTTCATCAACTTGTAACAGGGTGAAAGGCACTTATGAATTCGCTTTACCACCCTTCATGGGCTATAACCGCATTAAGTAACTTTGGAGAAGCGGACCATCTCTGTAGTCCGAATTTGAGAGACAATTCTGCTTCCAACCTGTAGGCCAGCCAAAGATGAAAACTACTTAGTATTGCTTTAAAAGTCCTTTATTCAGAGCAAAACACTAATTGCTTTCCCCAAAGACCCCCATTTCACTGGAAGATGGACAAAACTGTACTCAATCTGATGTTTTTTGGTGGTTATTGACTAATAATTGACATTATTATTGACCAGCAGATTCCTTGTGAGAGATCCTAGCCCTTTTGTATACGGCGCACTGCTTTCAGAAAGCAAGCAAGCACCCTGTGGGCCTCCTGGAACATGAATAGTCCGCATTTGGATTCGAAGTGTGACGCCGGGCGAGTTTGTTGAATGCCGTGTCTGAAGAGGGGGTAGGGGGGAGGAGGGGTTGGAGGGGCGACGGTATACGTTTTGAAAGAGCACGCAGACTGTTGAGTCAGTTGTATTTCAGAGACGGAGTGCAGAGCGCGGCAGGGAAAAAAGGCATCTGCTGAAGCCTGTGTGTGTGTGCATGTGTGAGAGAATGAGAGAGTTTGGGAGAAGAAGACAGAAGAAAAGAGAGAAAGAGAGAGAGAAAGAGAGAGAGAGGGAGAGAGAAGAAGAGAGAGAGAGAGATGCTGGCCAAGACTTTTCAGAGACGTATTAATTCTGTGCCGCGACAGCTATATGTGATTGATTCGAAGTCTATTCTTAGTTGGTATTTAGCTTAAATGATTTCAGCTCACTTGCTAGCTCTTTTCTTTCTCTCTCTCTCTCTCTCTCTCTCTCTTCCTCCCTCTTTCTCTCTCTCTATCCTTCTCCCTCTCTATCAACCCACCCCCCTCCCCGCACCTTTCTTTTTTACTATCACTTTTTCCCACTTGATTGTCACTTTCTTTTTAACCTACTTAGTTCCTCTCCTTAGGTCTTGCAGTCCGTTTCCCTCTTTTCTTTCTCTTAGTCACTCTACACTCCTGTTCCCTGTCTCTTTATCTCCCTGTCTCTCTCTCTCTCTCTCTCTCTCTCTCTCTCCCTCCATCTTTCTCTCCCTCTCTCTCTACCTCCCCCTGCTGGCTTTTGCTCTCCTCTCTATCACTCTGTTTCCTGCTCTTGCACCTACTGTAATATGAGTGGGCCTCATTCATCCATCCTCCTCTGAGTGAGAAAAAGCTCTTGGCCCAGACAAACTCTCCTGCTACCCTTCAGGGATGCTTCTACTCAAGCGAGGCTGCCTCTGCTTCTGCCTCTGCTTCTGCCTCTGCCTGTTCTTCTGTCGCAGCTACAAAAGACCAACAGACTTCCAAAAAGTCTTCCAAAACCAGACAGTACCTGGAGCTTGTTCTTCCTTCAGATGTGAGCAATGAGTTATTCAGTCCTCTCAACCAGTCTAGTGTTTTAAACCACATGTTCCAAAGGAAGAGTGCTGAGATGTAGGGTGTGTGTGTGTGTGCATGTGTGTGTGAGTGTGTGTGTGTGTGTGTCTGTCTGTGTAAGTGTGCCTGAGAGAGAGGATAAATCAAAATGACATCTCCTTTTTGGGGTGCATTCCTGTTGACTCCACTCCTGACTTTGAGGCTTCACACCAAACTCAAAACTGAAGAGGAGGAACCATGAACGAGAGGCAGAGAGAGACAGAGTGTGTGTGTGTGTGGGTAAGAAGGAGAGAGAGAGAGAGAGAGAGTCACTGCGTGCACATGGACGAGTTGAATCCGATTGGAAATGTTTTGGGATCGTATCGAATTCATGTGCACAGGCTAACGATAATATAGGGATTGGTTTCGCGAATCCGATTGCAACCCCTGGCTTAAGCCGATGTTAATCCGCTTGGTGCTGCCTTGTGCATGGGATTGGTTTGGATTTGCGTACTGCGCATGCACTGGAATTGTAAGACCACTCGATCCCAGAAGCTTCTGTCCCTGATTTTCATCCATACTGAACGTCGAGGCCTTCTTTGTTGTAGCAGAGCGCTTGCTCTCAAGTAATTCTCTTTGTCCTCGATTGCTTGTAATATCAAACGCCGACGGCACAGTTCGTGTCGTATCAAGGAAACCAAAAACGCTGAGAGGAAGTAAGTTAGACAGACAGAGAGGTGACAGGAGGAGAGTGTGTGTGGATGGCATCTCTCTCCCCCTGACCTCTTTGGGAAATGAGCCGTGTTGCTGGGAGACGCAGCAAGCGCCAGTGCAGAGCCATCCACCCAGAGGCCCTCCTGTCCGCCTGTTTCCCTACACCATACACACACACACACACACATGTCCACACACACAGACACACACACACACACACACACACACACATGTCCGCCTGTCTCCCGACACCATGCAGCCACAAGCATACACACACACTCACACGCACACCTCCACCTTTGAATATTAAAGTAATGTGACTCAATTCCATTCTTTCAAATGGTGCAGAGGCTTTTTGTTTATCCAGCCAGAGGCAAGATGTTCTCATTTCAATTACATGCATCATGAGAAAAGATGTAAGGTCAAGGAGGAAAAAAATACCGGGCCTGAATCTGCCAGTTATTCATTCAGCTGCTTTTCTTTATTATTTGTTATTATTTTTCAGCTTCACCGTGGTGAAAGGTCATCTCTGGGCAGAGACGGAATGGATGCCATCTTGTGATCTTTGCCTTTTGCGTCCATCCTGTGGGAACGTGAGCCAAAAAGTCATCTCTGCCAGCTCACCTTTAAGAGCGAGAGCATTCTGGTCTGGATGTTTATCGCTGTGTGCTTAGCACTGCTATTCATCACAGTGTTGGGAGGAGAGTGTGAGACTATTTAAAAAGCAGAGGCAGACAAACCTAGCCCGGTAAACCACCGCCTCGTACTTCATTTAATTTTGTACAGAGGGTCTGGCAGTGCTCAATACAGGGGGCTGGTTTACCAGGCTAGGACAAACCAACTTGAGAAGGTAAAAGTCCTGCCATATATTCCTTGTGCCTGTGCTCCTACCACAGGTGACTTCACTAACTAGCTCATCTATCTGGCTGAAGAGGTGTGCTAATTAGGATCTACTGGTAATAATGGTGAGGGGGATGCACAGTGCAACAAAAGATGTTTTAAAACATCATGCAAAACATGTTTGAACAGTCCAAGTGCATTTTATGGTCTCTAGTGCACATATACATGACACAGTGTGAATGTGCAATGTTGGAATTGTCTTTGGTACACAAATTGTATTATAGGGTGAATAAACTGTATTAATGGGCGGATAAACTCTGTTGAGAGGTAGATAAATTCTTTTTCAGAATATATTAAAAAAAAATCTGTAAGCTTATACAGACTTTGTCATTTTTATTTAAATGTGTGCTCAGTGATTCACATTATTCTATCTTCATTACTTCATTATTTTATGAGCAACATTTATTTGGCAGAATTTTAAATTGCTTTATATAAAAACTTCATCAGATATATTTCATTAAGGAATGAAATGAAAAATGAATATACTATGCCAAATGTAAAACAAAACAAGTAAAACAAACATTACAACTTCGCAGCTACAGTGAAGGACACTGGCAAAAACTTCACTCTATTAACTGAAATAACTTTGACTTGTTTCTACCAATGGATTTAACTGCATTGCAGATGAATAGTTTCTGCGTGTCAGATATGCTTTTTACAACCCAAGCTGTTGTGAACATTTGGAATCTCCTTGTAGCACTGATGTAATGATGAAAAGGTTTATATTTCTTTAAGGAGGGCCTCTAAGGCAGTGAGTCAGAGTTACAGCTGATGCCGCTGTTCTAATTGATCCGTCATTTTATGTAGTCACGAGGACATCTGGATGATATATGCCATAATAAACAAGATGAAATGGGCCTGTGAGTCATATTCATACAGACTAGGCCATGCAAAAGACATAATATCCTTGAACCCCCCCCCCCCCACACACACACACACAAGCACACACACACACACACATCCCCAAACACATCTTCAAATCCATAACATAAAGCCATCTTTATGACATGGGCAAAGCAAGGGTGGTGGGAAGATGTCAGTTAGCCTGCCCACCTCAGCAAGGGAGCTATGACACACACACACATACTCACACACACACACACATACACACACACACACACACACACACACATATATTCACACACACACGTACACACGTACAGATGAGCACACAGGCCCACCTCAGCAAGGGAGCTATGACACACACACACATACTCACACACACACACACATACACACACACACACACACACACACACATATATTCACACACACACGTACACACGTACAGATGAGCACACAGGCCCACCTCAGCAAGGGAGCTATGACACACACACACATACTCACACACACACACACATACACACACACACACACACACACACACATATATTCACACACACACGTACACACGTACAGATGAGCACACAGGCCCACCTCAGCAAGGGAGCTATGACACACACACACATACTCACACACACACACACATACACACACACACACACACACACATATATTCACACACACACGTACACACGTACAGATGAGCACACAGGCCCACCTCAGCAAGGGAGCTATGACACACACACACATACTCACACACACACACACATACACACACACACACACACACACACACATATATTCACACACACACGTACACACGTACAGATGAGCACACAGGCCCATCTCAGCAAGGGAGCTATGACACACACACACATACTCACACACACACACACATACACACACACACACACACACACGTACAGATGAGCACACAGGCCCATCTCAGCAAGCGAGCTATGAGAGTGGCATAAGCAAATGGGAGCAGGGACAAGGGCAGTAAGATTTGTTATTTTTTAACATTCCATCAATCTTAGACAACATATTTTGGACAGAGATCATACTGTTTTTAGATGCATTCATAAAATGACATGTATGCAGAGACGGACATCCAACAAGTTCAGAAATTAAAAATCTTGCCATGTATTCCCTCTGCCTGTGCTCCTACCACAGGTGACTTCACTAACTAGCTCATCTACCTGGCTGAAGAGGATCAGCTGGGTCTGACTGGAGGATTGACTGGTGGATTGGCTGGTGGATTGGCTGGTGGATTGGCTGGTGGATTGGCTGCTGGATTGGCTGGTGGATTGGCTGGTGGATTGGCTGGTGGATTGGCTGGTGGATTGGCTGGTGGATTGGCTGGAGGATTGGCTGGTGGATTGGCTGGTGGATTGGCTGGTGGATTGGCTGGAGGATTGGCTGGTGGATTGGCTGGAGGATTGGCTGGTGGATTGGCTGGTGGATTGGCTGGTGGATTGGCTGGTGGATTGGCTGGAGGATTGACTGGAGGATTGGCTGGAACAAATATGTGGCTGGACTTTTACTTTCTGAACCTGGGATGTCCACCTTTACATGTATGTGTTTAAACTCATCTTTGAATATTAAAGTAAAGTGACTCAATTCCATTCTTTCAAATGGTGCACAGGCTTTTTGTTTATCCAGCCAGAGGCAAGATGCTCTTAGAAATGCATCATGGGAAAAGATGTAAGGTCAAGGAGGAAAAAAATACCGGGCCTGAATCTGCCAGTTATTCATTCAGCTGCTTTTCTTTATTATTTGTTATTATTTTTCAGCTTCACCATGGTGAAAGGTCATCTCTGGGCAGAGACGGAATGGATGCCATCTTGTGATCTTTGCCTTTTGCGTCCATCCTGTGGGAACGTGAGCCAAAAAGTCATCTCTGCCAGCTCACCTTTAAGAGCGAGAGGATTCTGGTCTGGATGTTTATCGCTGTGTGCTTAGCACTGCTATTCATCACAGTGTTGGGAGGAGAGTGTGAGACTATTTAAAAAGCAGAGGCAGACAAACCTAGCCCGGTAAACCACCGCCTCGTACTTCATTTAATTTTGTACAGAGGGTCTGGCAGTGCTCAATACAGGGGGCTGGTTTACCAGGCTAGGACAAACCAACTTGAGAAGGTAAAAGTCCTGCCATATATTCCTTGTGCCTGTGCTCCTACCACAGGTGACTTCACTAACTAGCTCATCTATCTGGCTGAAGAGGTGTGCTAATTAGGATCTACTGGTAATAATGGTGAGGGGGATGCACAGTGCAACAAAAGATGTTTTAAAACATCATGCCAAACATGTTTGAACAGTCCAAGTGCATTTTATGGTCTGTAGTGCACATATACATGACACAGTGTGAATGTGCAATGTTGGAATTGTCTTTGGTACACAAATTGTATTATAGGGTGAATAAACTGTATTAATGGGCGGATAAACTCTGTTGAGAGGTAGATACATTCTTTTTCAGAATATATTAAAAAAAAATCTGTAAGCTTATACAGACTTTGTCATTTTTATTTAAATGTGTGCTCAGTGATTCACATTATTCTATCTTCATTACTTCATTATTTTATGAGTAACATTTATTTGGCAGAATTTTAAATTGCTTTATATAAAAACTTCATCAGATATATTTCATTAAGGAATGAAATGAAAAATGAATATACTATGCCAAATGTAAAACAAAACAAGTAAAACAAACATTACAACTTTGCAGCTACAGTGAAGGACACTGGCAAAAACTTCACTCTATTAACTGAAATAACTTTGACTTGTTTCTACCAATGGATTTAACTGCATTGCAGATGAATAGTTTCTGCGTGTCAGATATGCTTTTTACAACCCAAGCTGTTGTGAACATTTTGAATCTCCTTGTAGCACTGATGTAATGATGAAAAGGTTTCTATTTCTTTAAGGAGGGCCTCTAAGGCAGTGAGTCAGAGTTACAGCTGATGCAGCTGTTCTAATTGATCCGTCATTTTATGTAGTCACGAGGACATCTGGATGATATATGCCATAATAAACAAGATGAAATGGGCCTGTGAGTCATATTCATACAGACTAGGCCATGCAAAAGACATAATATCCTTGAACCCCCCCCCCCACACACACACACACACACAAGCACACACACACACACATCCCCAAACACATCTTCAAATCCATAACATAAAGCCATCTTTATGACATGGGCGGGCGAGGTTTTAAATCCAGGAGGAACATATGTATACTATACAGCCGCATTGTAATGGAATATTTAATATACGATACGATACGATATGCACACTCAAGGTGCTGGCAAAGGCCTTATGTACGCCAGTGTAATTACGATACCAGTTATCTGTTCCGCCCTGATACGGAGGCCATTAGTAATTAATGCAATTCCTGTCACAGTCATTCACTTTTTATACAGGTCATTCTGAGCGGGGTGATTTATGGCGGCTTCCAGTCAAACTTCTAATCGCTGCCCACTTTCCTCTTCCCTGTAGGACACTTCTGAAGGCCGGCTGATGGGCTTCCACACACACACATCCTTTATGGCCGCCATTCCTTTCGGATGCAGCTCCAGAGATCCTGTGAGACGTACGTGCGGTGCTGCAGCAGCTGTTTGTGGGATTCCTTTCCTTACCCGCACTGCATGCCATAAGTTCACCTGATTTATACACATGTAAACAGACACATATACACAGACACACATCAACACAGATACATACACACACACACACACACACACACACACACACACACACACACACACACACACACACACACACACACAATGTAGACATGTCCACACACGTGTACTGTACATGCACACATAAACATAGACACAGACACACACATTCACACACACACATGCACACATGTCCACACACACCCGTACATGCGCACATAAACACAGACACACACACACACACACACACACACACACACACACACACACACACACACACACACACACACACACACACACACACACACACACACACACATCTGCAGACAGGTCTAAAAGGATCTGTGTGTGTGTTGGTGTGTGGGTGTGTTAATTGAGTTGTGTTCTTGGGTGATGTAACAGAAAGGTAAGTGGTTTGATTTTAAAGCAATTCACTTTAAAAATCCTGGGGATGTGCTGCTGCTGAACTATGACTGTATGACTTGTCTGGCAGAATTCAGAGATAGGATTTTTTTCTGTCTTTTTCTCCCTTTGTTCTCTGTCTCGTGGGTGGTCTGAGGTCAGTGTATGTGTTAGAAAGGTTCACGGAGGCCTGTAGTCTTCAAGATGGGCAAATTCCCAGTAAATGGTGTTATCAGACTATTTCTCTCACCTTTTGTCTCTCTCGCTCTCATGCGCTCCCTCTGTCTCTGTCTCTCTCCGTCTCTCTCCCCCCTCTCTCTCTCGCTTGTTCTCCTTGTCTCTCTCTCTTTCTCTCTCTTACACTGTCCCACTTTCTTGCTTTTCTCTCTTCTTTCTCTTTCTCTCTCCCTCTCTTCTTTCTCTTTCTCTCTCCCTCTCTTCTTGTCTCTCTCTCTCTCTGTTTCTCTTGCTCACTCTCCTTTTCTGTCTCTGTCACTGTCTCTGTCTCTCTTTGTCTCTCTCTCTGTCTGTATCTTGCTCACTCTTCTTCTCTCTCTTTATTTCTCTCTTTCCTTCGGCCATCTCCAGTGTCCAGCTGTTTCTCTGCCTTTATCTCCAATCTGACAATGGCTCTTGCACTCTTGACAATTATCTTGTCGATAAGAACAATGAATTTGCCTTTGGCAAAACAGAAAACTAACCTTCTGATCAGCGAGCCTCAGAAAGAACGAAAAGAAAAACCTTTGGCTCGGCCAAGCCAGTTCTGGAGGGAACATGTTTGCCTAAGCCTTTAATTGTGAGACAGACTCACTCCATCGCCGACATGCATTTTATCTTCATTAAGGTTTTTGGAAGAAATATATATATTTTTATTTCTTTTAGGAAACGCGCTGGGGTACATTTACAGTTTTGTGTGTGGGGGTGAGTGAGTGAGTGTGTGTGTAACAGAGAGAATGTTTTTGTGCAAGAGAGATTATGAGTCTGTGTGTGCATACGCTTGTGTGCATGCATCTGTGTGTGTGTGTGTGTGTGTGTGTGTGTGTGTGTCTGTGTCTGTGTGTCTGTGTGTGTATCCATGCATGCACACGTGTGTGTGTGTGTGTGTGTGTGTGTGTATGTGTGTGTGTGTGCGCGTGTGTGTGTGTGTGTATGTGTGTGTGACATGTGTTTGTGTGTTGAAAAGAATATGTTTTGTTTATCCTTAACTGCTATACTAGAAGAACCTGTAAAAAGTTTGTAAACTGTCATTGACATTGTGTGTGTTCTACCTAGCCTATTTCTCATAGACACTGGTTCTAACCCCTTGAAGAGGTTGTTTTAAAGTCCCTTAGTACTGAGCCCCCATAGTCCTACCCTGCCAAGGACTTCTCACACACAGCCTCTCTCTTCTGACTGCTGCTCCTGTCATCTCTCTGAAGGCCAGACACCACAGCACATCATTCTAATTGTAAGGACTCTCGTCTCTCATCTCTCTCTCTCTCTCTCTCCCTCTCTCTCTCTCTCTTTCTATCTCTCTTTCTGTCTCTCTCTCTCTCCCTGCAGTAAGACCACTGCCCGCATCGCTGATGGCCATAATCATTGTTCTCCCACCACCATTATAGTCATTATAGCGTTTACATATTTTATTAGAATATTAGGACTTTTCAATTTGTATAAGAATGCTTAATTCCATTCTCTCATTACATTTGGTCTTTCACTGTCTTCCTTTAGGCTCTACACTGTGAGGAGCTGCTGACCCCTTACTTACTTTCTGCTGAGACATTCCTTTGATGATCGCATGATAGACATGTACACACGGCCACAGACACAGACACGGACACAAACACAAACACAGCCACAGACACAGGCACAGACACATATACACACACCCAAATGCTCCACAAAAACACACATATATATCCCCCACACACATGCACCACACACATGCAAACACACACATGCACCACACACACACACACACACACACACACACACACACACACACTTTCTCTCTCTCCCTTCACAGTGATTGCTTACTACAATGACACCCACAGACACACAGAATCACACTCCCATTGCACACCACACAATGCATAATGCCACTCATTCACGTTCAGCTTGCCTGCCTAACTACGTATGTCTCAGCTTCATATGGCCACCATGACCTGCTCTCTCTGTTATAATATGTCTCTGCTTCATATGGCCACCATCATCTGCTCTCTCTGTTATAATATGTCTCTGCTTCATTTGGCCACCATCATCTGCTCTCTCTGTTATAATATGTCTCTGCTTCATTTGGCCACCATCATCTGCTCTCTCTGTTAAGAGGGACAGTATGAGCACATTAGCATCCTCAGTGTGCCGTATGACAATTATATTTGCATGCTGCCATTGTGGCAATTATATTTGCATGCTGGCCTTATGACAATTATATTTGCATGCTGGCACTGTGGCAATTATATTTGCATGCTGGCCTTATGACAATTATATTTGCATGCTGGCACTGTGGGCTCATTGTAGTCACAGTAAGCTGATGTAAAATTAATGGAGTGCTATTGTATTTTTTGTCTGTTACATATAAATATGTGTCATGAATGCTATTATGGTGGTTGTGGTGGTGGTGGTGTGTGTGTGTGTGTGTGTGTGTGTGTGTGTGTTTGTGTGTGTGTGTATGTGTCAGGGGGTTGGTGGTTGGGGTATATTTGTGTTTACTTCAGTTTGTGTCCCTTACATGTATGCTAATACGTAAGATGTTTTAACCTCTTACGTGTGTGTGTGTGTGTGTGTGTGTGTGTGTGTGTGTGTGTGTGTGTGTGTGTGTGTTTTACATTATTTTCCTCATGGGAATTTTTTTTCTCAGTACGTGAAACCTAAGTCATGTTGTTCTTGGCCTCTGTTTTTTTTGCGTAACCATACAAAGCAACAAGAAACAAATATTTACAGATCTTACACACATTGCATTGCACATTCTGCCCATAGGCAATAACACAGAGAAGCATTGGACAGTGGACAGGGCAGACTAACCATCGACAAATGCCATCTCTTCCCATGGTGTCAGTGCATAGTGGCCAGTAATGCACTGAGGTTGTCAAAATACAGGATATAAAAGTTATAACAAAAATGACTATAAAAATCTTACAGGGAAAAAAAATAAACAAGTCTTTGTGAGATGGCCTTGAGACAATATCAATTGTTTTTTGCTATATGAGTGAAAACTAAATCTAAAAACAATTCTTCTCATAAAATGTAGAGTTTACTGACCTTTGGATTCAGGGCATACTGTACATGATGTTAATATCTACATGTGTGGGGGGATATGACCACCTGGAGACAGCACACTGAATATCAATGCTTCACATATTCAGCTATCTGTTTGGTGTGTGTGTGTGTGTGTGTGTGTGTGTGTGTGTGTGTGTGTGTGTGTGTGTGTGTGTGTGTGTGTGTGTTTGTGTGTGAGTGTGTGTGTGCCTGCGCATGTGTATGTGTGTAAATATGGTTTGAGGCTATCATTTGTTAGTCTAAACATACAATCATCCATCAGTAATGGCCTGCATATGTGAGTGAGTGAGTGCTGTGTGGGCCAGCATGTCTCTCACAGGGTTTGCAGTGTGAGGGGGCGATGCCCTCTGTGCGGAGCCCACACAGTTGTGTGCATACCTGTGTGTGTGTGTGTGTGTGTGTGTGTGTGAGTGTGTGTGTGTGTGTGTGTGTGTGTGTGTGTGTGTGTGTGTGTGTGTGTGTGTGTGTGTGTGTGTGTGTGTGTGTGAGTCCATGCATGCATGTGTGCATGTGTGTGTGTGCATGCATGTGTGTGTGTACGTGTGCGTGTGTACCTGTGTGCATGTTTTTTTGTGTGTGTACTTGCATGCTTGCCCGCATGTGTGTGCATGCATGTGTGTGTGTGTGTCACTCGCCTGACTGTTTTACAGCCCCAAATAGTCACCTGAAGTGCTGAAACCTGCAGTAGACAGGGCCAGCATGCTGTGAGGCTGTGTGTTGCTTGTGTGTGTTTGTATGTGTGTGTGAGTGTGTATGGGGAGAGACAGAGACTGTGTGTGTGTGTTCTCTGTGTGTGTGTGTGTGTGTGTGTGTGTGTGTGTGTGTGTGTATGTTGGTAGGATGATTCTAAAGACCCTTTCAAGAACCCTTTCTTGTTCTTCTTGTTCTTCTAATTATAATAATAATAATAATAATTGTTATTATTATTATTATTATTATTATTATAAATGGAAGGAGGCCTAAAACCTCTTTAATAGGAGGAGGCCTCTTTCATAGGGGCTAAACATTTCTAGCAGCTCCACGGCCCTCTTCCATCATTGGCTGTGTGAGAGAGGTCATACGCGCAGTCCAGCGCTGGGCACAAACCCACGACCTCACAGTAACTCTTGATTGAAAGAAAGGCACACTACCAAGTGAGCTAAAAGCCAGACTATTGCCTAAATCAGTTGCGTACAGCTGGGTGTCAGGTGGGAGGTTTGCTAATGTCCTTCTGATGCCTACTGTAGCTGTGCTAGCTGCCATCGCTTACAGCCACACACTCATGTGTGGTTCACAGAATAGAGATGAAGTTAACATTGAAACCATGTGCATTTAGCAGGCACAAGCCAGTGTTTTGTAACCCTGCCATTCTCTGTTTGTTTTTGCAAAGCGGTTTACAGCAGAATGATTTGTGAGTGATTAAAGTGAGTTCTTTTATAGTCTGCCAATGTGCTCATAGAGATTCTGTTGCCACGCTCTTCAGCTGGGCTTGTTGGTTGAGGTCAAATCCTTGGAACAACTCCTCTATAACATCAGAGTGTCAGTAATTGCTAAAAGGACACTTTACAAAAAAACATAAGTAGAAAATGTTTGCATAACGGCCACCGGACTTTAGTCACTTGGTTCTATTTTATGTCTCTGCACAGTTTAGCAAATGCAATTTAGACAAATACTCTTCAACAGGAGAGTGTCAGTAATAGTTAAAAGGTCATTAAAAAAGGTTATAAAACTCCCAAACAACTGATTTTATTTAATTTAAGAGTGATTCCTATGCCTATGAAGAAGACCCTGGTGACTCGAAATGTCGCTCTTTGTTTAAATAAAACCAGTCGCTTGGGGGCTTTTAGGGTGTGGATATCTAATTTTTATTCCTTTAATTTTTTTCTGTCCTACAGTAGCCTCAGTGAGGCAGGATGTGTATGCATCTAATTTCACTAACATAAAAAAGGTTACCTTTTATGGTTGTACTTTTTTTACTGTCCCTGTTAAAACAGATACAATACAGTACATAACATTATGTACTTAAACTGTACCTTAGGGTTAGGTTTAGGATTGGGGTTAACGGTATGTACACTGTAAGTACATAAAATGACATGTTATTTTATGTAGATGCACTAAAATGGGAATCGTAAGATATAGCGTTACCTTAAAAAATACCAACTAGCACATATTCATACTCATAATTCATAATCTAAAACAATACTGCCACAGAACTTTATAGAACTCGCTTGGTTTTATTTTAAAACTCTGTGCAGTTTGGCGAGAGTAACTTAGATAATCTTTTTTTAGTGACTCTTGCCTCGGCATCTGATCTGAAGGAAGGTGATTAGTTGTGAAAGGCCCTGAAAGGGTTAAAATGTGCAGTGGACGAAGATCACAGCAGATATTCTCGAGTAAGCCAGTGGCTACACTTTTTGTCGGGCCTTGAGTCTCCTTGCTTGCTCTGAAAGCTAGTTAAATTTGATTATTTATTTTGGGAGATGGGTAGCTTATATTAGTGAAGGAAGCCAAATATGGATTCAGTTCAGGCTCACATTCGCAAAAAAACAGTGCTGCCTATATGATTTGCCTGTTTTCACAAAAAAAGATCATAGTAGGGTGGTTATTTTGACAGTATTTATTTAGCTGAAAAAAAAAACTGAAATGTAGGCTTTATAATGACCAGTATCATTCCATATTTCCTTTATGACTGTAATGTATGTTCATACATCCATGTTTAGACATGTGTTTCCTGTGCTGTCCAGTGAATTCCTGTCTATCATTTCTGAAGTGACACCTAACATCTTAAAGATACATAAATGTATAAATATACATTATATATAATATAATACAAGCATGCATGATTTTCATTGTCTGACATAAGTACTGTACCACATAGCATCTGAGACGGCAAGAATAACTTTACTTCTCTAACCAGAATAGCTTTGAAACGGTCGGGTCATCTGTGCCTGTCAGTCTCGATTTTGTTGCGCAACATAATTGGAGCCCATTTAACACACAAACTCATAAAGAATCCAAAGAGGATTTTTTTTAAGCACAGGACTCTGTCGGCACAACAGAACAGATGACTCACAGAGTCAAAGAAGAAAGAAAGGAACATGCATGCGGCAGACTTCTGAATTCATACATAGCCTCATAAAACACACACACACACACACACACACACACACACACACACACACACACACACACACACACACACACACACACTATCTCCTGTAAAAGATTTTTCCTCTGAAAGGAAGCCATGGCCATTCATCCTGCCCGTAATGGACACTAAAGATTTTCTCGCCAGGATAATTGAATGCTTCTGTCGGCCTCCTGTTGCAGGTCAGGGTCCCGCGATGCCTCCCCGATATGAATTTACAGCTCCTCTAAGGCACGCGCGAGAAGGAGACTGGAAAACGCCGGCCGCTAAGAGATAGTGCCCTTAGAAAGGACAGGCTTCGTGTTACCACACAGAATGGGGTGGGGTGGGGGTTGTGGGGTGGGATTGGTGGTGAGGAGACTAGAGATTGCAGCACACCTGCTTTGAGGCTTGACACACACACACACACACACATGCACACACACACATGCACACACACTCTCACATGTATACACAGACACACACGCACACATACACACACACACACACTAACATGTACCCACACATACAGACACACACACATGTACTATATATAGAAGGGCACATCTAAAGCAGAATTTTGACCATTTTTAAAAAGGAAAAGGCATTTCTTAGGTGACAGAGGCTCATTCTATAGACAGCACTTCACTCCATCTCACCTATAGTGAGAGAAAGAGAAAGGCTCAGGTGTGTGTGTGTGTGTGTTGGGGGGGGGGGTGCAGGGGAGGAAGTGAGTGTGCACCATATAAACTTTTTCATATCCTGCAGCACCTCTTTCCAGCTTTTTATTTTTTTGAGCCATGTTGCCATAGGCAACACGTTTTGGTGCCATTTTCAGTCTGATGTCGATGGAGCCATTTGAGTGAAAGATAAACATGTTTGTCTCTCCCACAAGCCATCAGGATGAGCACTATGCAGTTGCCTGTTAGAGGCTGGAAGAGCCCCACAGAAATTCACAAAAAGCGCTTTACAGCACGATAATCTCCAAAAGCACACCAGTTAGCGCATTAGCAATTAAGATTCTATTAGCGCCAGCTGGGCTGCTCATTGTGTTTTTAAGGCCTGGTATGCCATGCCTTTAAGGCACTTAGCTCGCTAGTTTTAGAGCAGACCAGCACTGCTTACTGCTACTACTTCTGTAAGGGAAAAGGCAATAGATTTCTCATTTATTATTCCTCACAGCATTGACATCTCACTGAATTGGACATTTTGACAACCCAGTGTGGCTGCACCAGGAATAAGTACGATTTTCACAACTTTGACTAACTAAATATGTATTAAAGTTCTGATATGCTGTAGGGAACACTTTAATTGATCCATTGTTATGTATGACCAAGTTTTATAATCATGTGACATGCCAGGGCTTATGTTATATGTTGTATAGGTTGT
>CM050199.1:8617500-8697500 GCA_027475355.1 Coilia nasus
AGTTGCCGTGCCGACATGTCCACGCCAGCCAGTCCCGCTGCTGTTCCTCCCTCACTGTTGCACTCCTGTGCCAGCCCTGTGTCCTGCCCGAGTCCCATCAACCATCCCCTTGTGTTTTTACTGCTTCCACCACTTCACACTGACAAAAATCTAAAATTAACACTACAAAGTGTCTTTAGGCATCAACAGTATCATGCTAAAAGTCACACTTGAAATCATTTCACAGTTAAAACAACAGTTTTTGAGCATGTTACTTACATGCATATTAAAAATTAAATTAATTTATTAATTTCACATAAGCATTAAGCATTTCGGCCAATGTACATGTACACTCTTCGCTGAGGATATTTACTCACCTGTGCCCAGTGGTATTATATGTGCATGTAAGCCATGAGGCATCACTGTGTTTGTGTGGTACTGCTGGCTCAGTTCGGTATGCTGTGTGGGACAGGAACCAGGCAATTTCCATTGGCAGTCCTTGGTTTGCCCATTCTGGCCTTCTGATCTGTGTTAAAGAAGCACCATCCAACAACTGTCCCCACTCTCTCATTCCTGGTGCTTAGGAGAAATATTGGAGTTTGTTTTTGTCTGCTGTTGGACGTTGTGAAGTCCAAACGCTTGATTATCATGAATTTGAAACATGATAGGTGGTTTTATGCCACAGCAACAGAACTGAAATGGCAACAGCCTGTTTTGTGAAATTTTAGCAAATACATGCAAATCCGTAAAATATTCATGTATTCACAACGCCACACCTGACCTCCTCATTATAATAGCTCAGGCTCAAAAAAATTAGAGTTTAAAGCTTTTTGGCATAGAATTCACCTCTCCTCACATTTCACATGTTAGAAGCCTCTCAGTTCAAGCGAAGTCTTAAACTTGCTCCTCGAAAGTGTCAGCTGCAGTAATGCCTCTGGTGTTGATAGTCAGTCGCTAATCCCTGCTCTTACAGCGAACGACCTTGTTTAGCCTTTCATGTTTGCTAAGAGCTTTCCTTGTTGTTGATGGTCCTTGTTTATTTATTTATTTATTTATTTTCCAGGGCAGTGAGTTGTACTCTCACCCTGTGGGAGTTTTTTGGCTGTTCATTCGCGCAGTGGAACAAATGTTATTGTTTAAAAGCTGAGTCATTAAAAGCAAGCAAAATGCTAAAATACTCCAGGGAAGAAAAAGTAGGAGAGATGAATGCAAATCTGGGCTATAGTCACCTGAAAGTACTTCTCTTTGTAATAGGTAGATGAGAAACAGGAGCATGTCTTGCTATCTTATAACAGTGTGTGGAAAGTCTTCTGGCTAAGATGCCTGTGAGGGAGATCAAACAGTAGATTAAGTAGATTGACCTAACCGACAAAAAAAACGATGCCACATGAAATGATTCAGGCAACAATGCTGTTGTCTCTGATCTGCTTGTAAATACTCAGCTTGTTCTTTTTCTAGCTGTGCTGCTAGATTATTGTAATGGACTTTACAACAGCATGTGTAGCCTAAAACTGAATAATAAAAAAATGAAACTACACTTAGTTGCAACTAAACATCAGATAACAGTACACAGAGGGCATCACAGATTTGAATACAATAACAGATAGCAAATCAAGGACACAGTGTAGTCAAACAACTTAGTTTCATTTTAGATATGCATATTTCAACAAAACTAAGCAATGGCAGCTACAGCAAAAACAAAACTTCACACTTCCAATGCTCCCAGCTCCAACACACCAGCAGCTTGGGTGTGGTTGCTGCTGCGATTGCAGTGCTCTGTGCAAGAAGGAAAAAAATAAAGCTGTCCCATATTAGATTTTAACCCATTTAGTGGAGGTAATTACTAAATAATCACCTCATACTTGTGAATGAAAGATTTTTGTTAGTAAATCATTAAAAAAACACAATGTGGTTTTAAGTCTGCAGTCTGATGGGTGGCTGTCATGGCTGTCATGTTGTCAAGTGTAGCAGGTATTTCACAACAGGTGGTCTGCCCATTGTTTTGCTTCAGAAAAAGATAAAAAAGCAAAACAAACGATCAGCATTTTGGCAGCAAAAGGCAGCATTTTAAAATAACACACTTCTCAAACAATAGACCACCTCTTGTGAAGTGCCTACTACACTTTTCTAGCACCTGTGTTTATATATTTTTGGATGTGTGCACCTCTTTTCTTCTTTCATACAGACAGCCAACCAACAGACAAGCACACAGTATATAAATACATTTATAAATGATTTATCGATGAGAAATAATGTGAAAATAAATATTAACAAATGATGAACAACATGTTAATAAAGAGGTAATAAATACCAACAAAAAGTTAAGCCGGTGCCGGTATCTGTGGAAAAGTGGGCTGAGTTTCTGTGCTGTCACTGATGCCAGCTCTCCTGCTGGCATGAGGCGTTGGCACTGCAAGCCAAGCGCAGGCCCCATGATTAGGAGTCTATGGGGGTTTCACCTCCTATCTGGACCATCTGCACCAGGGGCAAAGATGTCATTAAATATGCACTGTCTTCCCTCTCTCTCTCTCTCTCTCTCTCTCTATTTCTCTTACTGTCTTCTCTCTCTTTCGCGCTCTCTCATAACCTCTCTCTGTCTCACTCTGTCTCTCTCTCTCTTTCTCACACTTTCTGTCTCCCTCTCACTCTCTCTCTCTCCCCTCTTTTTCCACTCTTTACTTCTCTTTCATAATCCTTATCTCTCTCACTCTCTTAATTTTACGGTTTACTCATATTTTACGTCCTCTCTCTCTCTCTCTCTCTCTCCATCACTTTCTCTTTGATTATTCGCTGATGCTATATTTCTCTACCCCTCCTTCTCCTTCTTTCATGTAGTCTATTTCCCTCTCTTCTTTCTCTTAGTCACTCTACACTCCTGTTCCCTGTCTCTTTATGGTATCTCTCTCTCTCTCTCTCTCTCTCTCTCTCTCTCTCTCTCTCTCTCTCTCTCTCTCTCTCTCTCTCTCTCTGATACACTGTAAAGAGACAGTAAAATAAAGTGTTGCCCATCCAGCTTTATCATGTTGTCAGTGCAGGTCTTTGGACTGTAGAAAATGGTGTTTTTAGGGCAAGGAGAGGTAAGCTTCCTGATGCAGGTGAGTCAGGGCCAGGCACAGAACACACACACACACACACACACACACATACACACACACACTCACCAGTCCAGGGATCTTCTTTCAAGGAACAAGATTACAGTCCCTGTAATCCTCTGCGCTGAATACTAACCACTCCTCGGGGTGTTCAGCTCACAGAGACACACACGGCTCTTCTGTAGGGCAGGGGCTTTTCTAGGAGATAGCGCTTCCCAGAAGAAATGCAATTTATTTGATTCTTTGCTTGTTTGTTTGTTTACACACTTTATATTAAGAGAGTAGAAGTAGCTGGAATTATCTGTCTGTCTGTCCATTCGTCCGTCAGTCCATTCAAGTTTTTTCTTCCCTTTTGTTTGTATTCATGAAAAACACTAAACCGGTTAATAAAATGCATAAAACAGACATACCTTTCGAGATGATCACTTTAAAAGATTAGTTTAAGATGACATTGGCAAATAATCATCCAGGATCGTTATGTACTTAATCTGTACCTTAATCTGTACCTTTTCATATTAGCCATCGATTCTATTTTAGTCCTTTTTACATTTTATTTAGTGAAGGTCTACCTTTCACTGGGTCTGTTAATATTTCAGAATAAAATATGTTCTGCTTGTACTCCACTGCACAAAATGAGCTGGCTTGGGGGTTTTGCCCTGTAAGCCTTTTGTTTCCGTCACATTTAGGCTCACTCTTCTTCAGCAAAGGAATAATTAATTCAGACAGAACACAAGGGATTGGAAATTATTCATATCCATCATTATAAAAAAAATACAAAATCTTTGTATATACTATATATAAGCTGTGTCTCAAAGGAAAGGAACTAGAACACATCCCTGCCAAACTCACTGGTTGTATACATTTGTGTCCATCCACATATGATGTAAACACCAATTAGTGTCTCAAGCGCCATTGATTTCAGCCCAGCTGAGATTCTTGTAAATGACTATAAAGCCTCTGTTTTAGATGTATGGCTTGACAAAAGCATTAGTCTGGACCTTAAGTGCACCCTTCGCTCAAAGTGTCAAGCCCATTGCTAGAAGTCAGTTAGACCTTAATTGCCCATGACGTTAACAGGATTCTTTTATGGAATTACACAGCGTAATGGTGGTGCTCGGAGAATCTTTATTGATGTACTTTTTTTTCTTTGATTTTTTTTTCTTTTCTTTTTTGTTTTTCTTTTTTTTGTCCTCGTCCACACTCAGGTTGGAAATGTATTGGACAAGTACATCTTCATAAAAGCTGTCTTAGCGATCCAACTTGCAGTGCTTCGGAGCCTAATGCCCCACAGAATAGCAAAGGTTGTCAATCATAAGAATTGGCTTTTATTACCACCATACTTCTGCTGTATTAGGAATGTAATGGTTCCACCATAATTTCTCATTCATACTACTTAGAAGTTGGCCATAAAAAATGAGGCCTAGTATCTTAAATTCTATAATCATCCAGGATGGAGGACGTTGAACATTAGTGAAGGGTTTATGGTCAACAACACTAGCAACATAATCACAGGAAGCTGTGCAATAACCTTTTCAGATACCAAGAAGAACACAGTTGGAACTGGTAATAGGCATGCTATTGGACATTTATCCCATTGGACATTAGTCTCATACTGTTTCTTCAATGTCAGGGTCAACTCAACACTAACTAACACAAGTGAATCCTCCTAATTGCTTTCCTCAAATGATGCACCATGTGCAAACATCACAATGCCCCACCACCCACCACAGTACCCCATAGGAAGGGCATCCTTTTTTAAAATAAAAGTTACAAGATAAAAGCTGAAATGCAACACATAGCGCTATAGGTCTGTCCCAGACTTTATCTCATTAAAAGCAGTGTGGCCATTAACTCATAACCCCAGCTTACATAAAAAACAGCCCCTCGCTAAGATTGTGTTTATTTTGGTGTGGGGAAAATGAAGAGACAAAGAGAGAGAGATGAGGAAAGAGGTGAAGGGTGGTGAGAGGGAGAGAAAGAGATGCAAAGGTGTGCAAGGAAATCTATAAATTAATTTTAAAGTTCCAAGAAAGTTCATAACTTGCAAGGATCTGAGGCAATGGCTATTTAGCACTTTAATTGCCTAATCCTGGAATAGCCTGGGCTGGGTATCACTGTGAAAGTAGGAAAAACACCTCACAGCCTCAGAAAGAAAAAAAGAAAGAAAAACAAAAAAAAATGGCTGCTCCTCCAAACATCCTCCATAAACACACCTCATCCACCATATCCACAGTACGAAGAGGCAAAGCATTTACACAGACTCCCTCAGATACGCCGCTACTAATGGCTGTGCCTGGGGAGGGAGAGGAAGCTGGAGGGGTCCAGAAGAGGTCAGAAAGAAGGGAGCTGGAAATCAGATTAAGCTGAACAGCTGGTGTAATTTCTACTTTAGATAAAGACTGAAAGAGATAGGGAAACAAGAGAGAGAAAGAGAGAGAGAGAGAGAGAGAGAGAGGCAAGCAAGAGAGAGACAATGATAAAGCGAGAGAGAGATAGAGAGGGAGAGAGAGAGGGGGGGGGTGAGGTAAGATAGTTGGATAGGGGTAAGAGGGTTTCTACCCAGGTATTGCACACACAAGTCGCTCAACATCCAACACAATTGCTCTGTTGCATCAGGTTAGGCTTTCATCAGTCCTCCTCCTCCAACTTCCAGTGAGAGGCAGAGACAAGAGCGGGAGAGCAGGAGGGGAGGAGTGGAGAGAAGACAGCCAGTTGAAGAGTGAAAGGGATGGACAGAAAAAGAACAGGAATGAGACAGAAAGAGAGCTCTGAGAGAGAGAGAGCGAGATCGAGATAGAGAAAGAGAGCAAGATCAGGGTGGAAAGACGTCGCTCTGACAGTTCCTCAGCTTCAACCTGTCTGGCGTGAGGGCTGTCCAATCGTGGCTGTTACCCATTGCTCCGGAGACGTGCTGTGCTCTGACCTTTGGAGGCACATATCGCCGCCTTCGTTTGTTACCTTATTACCTTATTAGCGCCTCTCACCAAGCCCTCCTCACACACACACACACACACACACACACACACACACACACACACACACACAAACACACACACACAAACACACGCACACACACACACACAAACACACGCACACACACACACACACACACACACACACACACACACACACACACACACACACACACACACACACACACACACACACACACACACACACACACACACACACACACACAGGGATCCATGGAGATTGTGCTAGAAAAGGGGCCGGTAATTAGATGGGGGGACTGACAGTGCCCTGGCAGCAATCAAATGTAATAGAACAAGCCGGGGGAACGATAGCGAGCAGTGATTTCAGACTGACAAAGGTTGTTTAGTAGCAGGCAGCACTAATTGAAATCAATGGATAATCTGATGAAGGATCTTAACCTTTTTGTACCGCTGAGATTCATAAGCTAGTAAATATCATGCCCCGGGGGCAAACAGCGGGGGCAATGATTGGTTCTTCGCCTGACTCCCTGACTGCTGGTTCACGAGCGAGGGGGCCACTAATTCCCTTCAGCTTCGGAGCTTAAAATTGCCCCGATCGATAGCCGTGACAATGCAAGATGTAACGGTGATTTTCAGGTTGAGCGGGCTGCTCTTTGTCAATAGGTGTAAACAGTAGGTGCTGATAAGATCATTTAAAGTACTGCTATTATGATGTAGTAGACGGTAGTGATCGGCTTGTTTAAGACCCTAAGATTGTTTGTGGTGAAGGTTTATTATGCACCAAGCTCTGCTTAAGATGAAATTGAAAGTCAGTCCCATTGGTCATTGTGATCACACAGAACATCACAGCACACAGTGCACACAATGAAATACAACTTCTGCATTTAACCCATCACACACATGAGCAGGTGAGCAAGATATTTAGAGTGAGCAAGATATTTAGAGTGTGAAATTCAAGGGATATCTGTGTTAACCTGTTTTCTTCCTCATTCGGAAATGACATAATAGACAGGCAGACGGCCAGGCGGATAAGAAAGTTACATTGCATTATATTGCAGTAGCCGACACTCTTAATCAGGATTTACAGTGGATTAGGTACAAGGACAGTCCCCCTGGAGCAATTGTTCTTGTCATCACTGAAGATATCATTACAAGACAGTATTGAAAACAATGGCTTTGATTCAGTTTACTTCCAATTGAGTAGCTTTTTTAATGAACATGAACAGACATTTAAGGTTTTCTATTTTCATTTAATTTATTAGTAAATCCCTCAAAATCATTCTAGTTAAACATAGCACTATAGTCATTTTGAAAAGAATGAGAATTGTTAAAATAGTCTCATAGTTCCTTTTAAAAAAGCTTATTTAAAATAACACAGATTTATTGCCACATTATAGCTGAGAGCGAGTGAGCAAGGATGCACACTAGGTTTCTTAGTGCTACCTGATGCCATTTACTTTTTCTCGAAGGTCCTTGAATGCAAAGTTTGTGTGCGTGTGTGAGATTGGGGGTGTGGGGTGGCAATGCATTACAGATTTCCATCCTCATTTGAAATCCTAGCGGGGCGTCCGTATTTGAGCAAGACATTGATTCATGCATGCGCACACGCCTTGATCCTGAAGCTTAAGCCCTCGATTGGTTGGGACAAGGACACTTTGACAATTTAAGACCTCCGATCTTTCTCGCTTCTGTGACTATTCGCCCTGACCTATTCCAGCTTCACACACGACACTGGGCTCTAAAAACAAGCTCTCAATTAATCAAGTTTTGTTATTTGCAGTCCGGGATAATCTTGCTTCTTGCTTCGTTTCAGTGGGAAGGAATACCACGTTGAAATGTCATGCTATACAAACAAATCCATCAAAGGCGTTTGTGCCGGTGGGATATTTAAACCCATGCCTTTGTCTGGGGGAGCTTAGTATAACTTCACCAGCCTTTTCTGCGAGCAAATGCGACAGAAAGATCACTGATAATGACACTACTAATGAAACAAAAAAAAGTATTACATTCCATTGTATTCCAAAATTAAAACTTTGTTCTTGAACTAACAACTTCAATTACCTGAGCTGTTAAAGCCACTAAAGTGTGTCTGTTGAAGAAACAGAGAAGAACGTGTGTGTAGTGGTGGTGGTGAGACACTTTAGCCCACTAGTTTGCCCTGCAAAGCCAAAAGGCAGTAACTACATATTTTGTCAAAGCTGACTTTAGACTGGAAATTGACTTTGTAACACCCTTTGTCTTGTAACTAAATATATTGCTTCTTTCTACTAAGAAAGTACACAAACACATCACCACCAAAAACATGTTTGACGGGGCATTATGACAAATTTAAAGGCATTTGTCACAGTTTCAGTGTTTGCGTGGACTTTGCCTTTGTAGGGCAGTAGTATGATTATGTAATGCCGTATTATTAGAGGTAATGAAACATGATCCATGACTTAATATTTAACTGTCATCCTTCTTAACTGTGGATCCTATGACAGCCTGTGACATGTTCATACCCTGTCACAGCATGAAACATGTTCAGTAGGCTAATTAACTAATTAAGTAGGAACATTACTGATAGCTTAACGATCATCCCACACTGAATTGACTGGATCATAAAAGGTTTGCCATGGTAACTAACCTGAAACCTACCTTCTATGGGTAGGTTGATGATGTAATCTGCCCTGAGTTCCATAAAACAATGGCAGAGTTTCAAATACACAATAAATGGGTGTAGTTTCCGTACTGGCTAATGCCTAGATTTAGCTGCAAGTGTTGTGCAGCTGAGCTGAGATGAGTTTGAACTATTGCAGCTCCGGCTCTGTTGAGATTTTACTAAGCACTTCATGTGCTATTCATGCAAACAGAGACTGGACTGAGAAAAGTGGGCCAAAGCAGATGAAACTTAAATTATTATCAACCCCAGCCATGGAAATCCTGTTTCTCACAGAATACTTCTAATCTAGAATTAGAATTTTTGTCATGTATCAATTACCATGTTGTAAATATCTTGTTTTCTGGTGGGATTTAAGGACTAAATGTGTCTGCTAGTTGACATTAAACTTTGCTTTCATATTTGAGCATTTCAAAGTAATTACTCTGATGAAATTTGCACTAGGTTATGTTATTGTCAAAAAAGCAAAATTGGTTTACAAGTGAGGAAAATTAAGACCAGATGAAAAACAAGATTTACTCTAAAACTGTGGTTGAAAGCAAAGAAGGCCTTTTTTCAAGATAGGAAGTCATTAAAAGAAAAGGATTTCTGTTCAGCCACTCCGGATGAATTCCCTGCGGTGCAACAGGGCTTTGCCCAAATTTTACAGAGTAGCTTGTTATTTGGCTCAGCTCTCGTTTCCATTTGTCCTTGTCCCCTTGTCCCCCTGTCCGACATCTTCACGCGATCTGACTACTTGTCCTATTTAGTCTTGCCACCATGATGTTCAAGTTTCTTTCCCTCTATTTCTGTCTGTCTGTCTGTCTGTCTGTCTCTCTCTCTCTCTCTCTCTCTCTCTGTTCCTCTTTATGAGCCTTCTCTGATTAGCGTGGCATGCATCATTCATTCTTAGGGCTCTAGGGGCAGTCATAATTGGGTTAACCAGGTGTGCCTTCACATTGTATTTCATACTATTTTACTTTTTATTCGGCAAGTGACATTACCTAATCCTCTGTCATTCTGTCAACCGTTCTGAAAAAGTCCTACTGTACCAATTCCGCTGTCAGATTTTGGTGCACTATACGCCACTCACAAGGCCCTTGTTACAGCATTCTACACACTGGTATGAGCATCCACCTAGATACACACGCACTGGTAGCAAGATTCAGTAGCACTTTATTTGAAGGTCTAAATAAGGGTGACATGAGCATGTTATAAAAATGACATGACACGTTATAAACAATACTGACCCAGCATTCATGTGTATGTCTCATCATTAAAGGTCTGTTGGTTTTGTAATGTTAAGTTGATATGTTTTGGGATGCAGACATTGCAAAAAAAAACAAAAAAAAACGAATGACACTCAATGACAACAGTCATAAGCATGATTCAAGGTTCATGATGTGTTATGTCATGTTTATACCATTGTTACAACATTCAACACACTGGTATGAGTATTCACTCAGATGGGAATTAGCAAGCTTCTGGTCTAGTAGTGTGTTTGTGGAAAGGATGTAAATGAATAGGTATTGGTTTTTTTTTGTAAGATTGGTAATGACTTGGACTAGGGCCCAGGGCTTTCTTTTCCACCGTGACGCCTGAGTAAACTGTCAGAACATACTGCTTTTGTGATGTGCCGAGAATACCCTCGCTGATTATGATATCCAATTACGGATGAGGACTGTTGCAGCGGCTCTGGACACTTTAATTATCCTCTCCTTCTCCCTCGCTGGGTAAAGGATCCCAGAGTGAAATAGAGACTGACGGAGCCACGCTGAATGCCAATGATGACTACAAGACGTTTGGGTGAACTGGGAAAGGAAATCATGTAATGTGTAAACACAGAGGTGCTTGTCGGCATTTTGTGATGGTAAAAAAAATTACATCAGAAACTTTTCTGTCAGCGCCTGTCATTTCTCGCTTTTGTGGTTCTTCTTTTTTTGCTTTTTCTGCTGATGCCGTAGCAACCTGATGTCAGATTGGACTATTCGCTGCAGGTAAGGGATGCTGACATCACTGGTCTGGGTTGCATTGATCGGCATCTCTCTCTCGTGCTTTATTTGACCATAGCAGATAGGAACATATAGGGCACTCCATTCAGTGGACAGTGGGCAGATAACTGTGTGTAAATAACCTCAGCACCTTCACAACTGTTACTCAGAGAGGTGGAGTGCTAGATATAGCTTCAAATGGTGTGACATGTGGGGCAGGCTGAGGCCACAAAAATGGCTGAATGTTATTGTTATTGTTGCTTAAAAGCTTCTTTTTTGCGTCAAAGTTGCCTGCACAACTGCCCATGGGCAGTTCAATTCAAAATTTGATGCATATTGTACATATGTATATGTTTGTGTGTGTGTGTGTGTATGGGTGAGAGAGTGATGTGAGAGTGTGTTTCTGTTCCAAAAGGAGTTTTGAATTATTATTTTTTCTAATCTCACATACTTGTGACTGCACATTGTGTGTGTGCATGTGTGTGTGTGTGTGTGTGTGTGTGTGTGTGTGTGTGTTTTGGAGAGGGAGGGTGTGTGATGTTGAGATGCAACACATTATAAATACTCAAACCCTCTCCTGCATCACTGTACAGTAATTTGATCTGCACATTTAATTCCAAGTCTCATTTCACAGTCAGCCAAACAGACAAAATCTGACCGGCATGTGCCAGCATCGAAATTCATCTCTCAGTATTCTTCTGAAAGTGGAAGCAGGTGTCCTTGTGCAGGTCCATCAGCTAAGTGCGACTGTTCGGCGATATTACTCGCCTCTGTGACAAGGGAAGTCGAGAGGTAAAGATGGCTGCGTCATTGACAGGCTGTCATTCAGTCTCGTAAATATGCCTTTCTGGATATTTCAACATTCATCTTCCCTTAATTGTATTATAGAGGACATTTGTAAATCAGCCATGAATTGCCTTTGGCCATGCTTTAGAGGGAAAAAAACACATTTATTTCTATTTCCGTCAGCTTGTAAACAATATTTTTTTCTCCTCCTGCCCCCATTACATTCAATTATTTTGAGACTTTTTAGGCCTTTTTTTCTAATTGTAGGTTTTTTTTCCAGGGGGATGCGAGTGCATTAATCATCTGCTTTTTCCCCCAGCAGTCTACCATGTCACAGCAACATCAATGTGCAAAATGAAAAAAAAAAAAAGCAAAAAAAAAAAAACCCACAAAGTTTGTTGTTAACCTCCCCTGTTTTAAAGCAAGTTGTTTTTTCAGCCTTAAAATGATGTTTCCAAAATTGTTTCAGTGGTTCATCAACTTGTAACTGGAAGAAAAGAAAGTGAAAAGGAAGTTCTGAATTTGCTTTGCCGCCCTCCATGGGCTAAATAGTTCTAGTAAGTTTGGAAGAGCGGACCCTCTCTCTGTAGTTCACTATGTAGACAATTCCACTTCCAACCTGTAGGGTGATCGAAGACGAAAACTACTTAGTGTTGTTTTAAGCTGTGTAGATGCAGCCAGTCTCTGCTCTCACTCCACTCCGCTCATTTAATTTCATTTCATTTCATTTTATTTCAGTGCAAATCGCAGTCCTTTGTTTCGAAACATAACTCCTCCTCGAGTTCACAGTCCTATCTGTGGGCCACATTCCCATGGCGGCACAAGAGCACATTCACGCGTGGTGCCTGAGGGTTTGCGGGTCCCAAAAGAACCGGGCCGGTCCACAAGAACACAGGACGAGCCGGCACAGGGGACCAGACAGACCTGTGGTTGGAAAGAAGGGGGCTGCTGTTGTAGAGGGTAGCAGAAGAAGGGGGGTATGATGATGATGTAGGGGTATAGTGCAGTGGGGGGGGGGGGTGCAAAGGGTGAGGGTATGGTGTGGTGTGTGTGTGTGTGTGTTTGTGCGTGTACATGTGTGTGTGTGTGTCTGTATTTGTATGCTTGTGTATGCATGTGTGTGTGTGTGTGTGTGTGTGTGTGTGTGTGTGTGTGTGTGTGTTGGTCCCCTGAGGTGCATGGCAGGCCTGGTAACTGCAGAGGGCTGTGTTCCCATGTGGAGAGAGTGGGAGGGCTTGTTATGCAGCAGTGGCAGGGCACTGGACTCTGTGGGTGTGTATGTGGCAGGGCACTGTGTGTGTGTCTGTGTGTGCGTCTGTGTGTGTGTGTGTGTGTGTGTGTCTGTGTGTGTGTGTGTGTGTGTGTGTGTGTGTGTGTGTGTGTGTGTGTGTGTGTGTGTGTGTGTGTGTGTGTGTGTGTGTGTGTCTGTGTCTGTGTGTGTGTTTCTGTGCACGCATTTTCTTGTTTTGTCCATTTGTTTGCATGTGTTATACATGTATGCATCTTTGTGTGTTAGCATGTTTGTGTGTGTGTGTGTGTGTGTGTGTGTGTGTGGGTGTGTGTGTGTGCATATGGTTGTTCCTCACATACTGTAAATCTATGCATGTGCTAGATGTTTATGCATTTTGGGTGTTCTGCATGTTTGTAGTGTGTGTGTGTGTGTGTGTGTAGTGCACATGTCTGCATACTTCACCACAAGCTGGGGAAAGTGGGGTAATGCCCACTGGGTGTGTTGTGCCGTGGCTCCCTGTCATATGAGGTAAGCAATCTGCCTCCACTAAGAGGGAAGTCTGAACTCTGCACAAACCTGATGACTAATGACTAATGACTAATTCATCCCTGTTGTCTCTCATACCTGCTCCAGCCTGCTCCTGCCCCAGCTTTCTGACAGCACTTGCTTGCATTTAGCTGCCTTACAGTACACACACATGTGCAATGCAGCACATAGACACAATACACATACTCAGTACAGCACATACTGTACAGACATTTTTTTCTCTACTGTCGAGTGGAAAAGCACTTCATGTGTACCTTGAACAGCCTGGAAAGAGAAAACAACATACAAGCAAACCATTTCTGTCCTAATGGTTCTGTTTTTAATACAATTTCATGCTGTTATTCATCAGGTCACAAGTCTGTTGTTTATTCTCTTCTGAAAGGCTGTTAAGGGTTGCTTATGGTTACAGGTACATGGCCACAATATCTGGGCTGACAAACAGTGGTAGGTGAAATGAAGGATAATAAGAGGGATATTTGTGCATTTATCTCATCCTCATGTTATACGTTGGAATAAGCAGGAACATAGTAAAGAACCTTGCAGGTAGTATATGAGTAGTAGTTTGTCTGTTTGTAGCAAACAGACAGTTGTTTGTCTGTTTGCTACATCATCAGCCAGAAAGTGTACAGTACAGTACATCACACACAAAATAAAAACACTGGTATGTTTCAGACAATAGTGCAAAGAGAAAAGATGAGCTGAGCTAGCCACACGTTTCTGGAGCCATCGATGGCACTCACATCAACATCAAGGCACCATCCAACACCAAGCAGACCACTACCGTAAAAGGGGGCAGTGTTCAGCAATTTTACAAGATGTTCCAGACAATGACATGAATGACATGAATTTCTGGCATCAAAATGTTGGAAAACCCTGGTAAGTCCATGACACCTGCATTTCTGTACTCCCTGGCTTTTATGGTCGAGAGCAGCCCAGGAGTGTTTTACAGCATCATGGTTGACAGAAACATCTAAGAGAATAGACGTGTCACTGGTCACCCTCGGCAAACAAGCCTGTCCGTTACTCCGCTGGCTTAGGCGGCGGTTTTCAGAGCCCAGAGAGAGTACCAGTCAGAGATGGGTGAAGACTCTCATCCATAGCTAAAATACCCTTGAACAAGGCATCTAACCCCACTGTAACTGGAACCTAGGACATTTAGCTAAATAACTGTAGGTCGCTCTGGATAACAGTCATAGCTGAGTATAATGTAATGTTCACACAAAGGTGGTGTTTTGGCTCCAAAGCGCAAGAAGTGTCACTGTAGCTACACAACAACCCATTGTTGAAATCAAAGTGATGCCCCAAAAGTTGATCAGATTTTAACTTTGATCGCTGCGCATGTTTTTGAAACCATGCTACTTCATAATGGTGTTATAATGGTGTTATCATGCCACTCATATAGAAAATAGGTGCAGTGAACGGATAAGGCACAGTGAACAGATAAGGTGCAGTAGACAGTGTACTTAATACCACATAAAGTGTGTGGAGACATTGAGTGTGTCTTGACCAGAGATATAGCTGTTAGTGTACAGTGTAATAGCATATGGCAGGAGAAATTTTCTGCATCTGTCCCTTCGACAGCAGAGTTGGAGCAGCCTGTGAGAGAAGACACTCTGCTGTCGGTCCACAGTGTGATGGAGAGGGTGCTTATCATTGTCCATAATGGTGAACAGTTTATTCAGCGATCTCCTCTCCATCACAGTCTCAAAGGAGTCTAGCCTGAGGCCTCATACCAAGCCAGCCACAGGTTCAGGACTGAGTCAGGCTGGTTCAACTGCCTCAGGTATGATGGGCTGCAAGCCCATTTACAGGGGTGCTACAATAAAGAGAAAGAAAATCCTGAAGACCACTGCCCCACCTGTGCTCCTTCAACACATCTGGCATTTGCCAGAATCTTCCAGATTAGCCCTGCAAGTTTGGCTATGGATCAGGGTGCAGCAGAGCGATAGTACACTCGCATTGCCCATATTTTTGTCCAATACTGGTAAAGAAATAGAATTTGCAACCCTCTGATCCCTACACAAAAGAGCTAAGTTGTAAACAACTGGACTTCTTTTGGAGTTCTAAGACATTTCACCTTTCATCCAAAAGGCTTCTTAAGTTCTGGTCAGATGATGGGAACCAGGAGCTGTATCTCTGGACTAGAAGTGGAGCCGTGAGCTGTAGACCTCACCCCTCCCTCATCATGTGACACAAAGGGTCACATGAGTCACCCCTAAGAGCTGCTTCTGTCCCATTTTCAGGAATTGTCACCTACTGTACGTTGATGTTATCTTGTTAGCAGGAGAGCAATGACATTTTACTGCCAGAAAATCAGTGTCAGTTTAACCTTCCATTTCTTGCTAAAAACCATGCAATAGGTTTATGATTATAGTTCTAGATTGTTCCGACCATTATCTCTTAAAATCACTCGGTGCTTCGGCGAGGCAAATTGGAGGATGCTGTCAGCCTTGTAGACGTAATTTACCAGAGGACAGTACGGTGACAGCGCAGACTGTTTTATGGGTGTTACGTCTGTCAGAGGTTGAAGCAGCAGAGCCTGGAAGGATGCCTTAAGTGGCTAACACAGAAAGCTCCGGAAAGTAGTCTAAAGGAAAAAAAGAAGACAAAAAATGTAAGCTGGTGTGAGAGGGACGTGGGGGACTTTTTTTTCTTTTCCTTCTGCTTATGCACGCTACAGCTGTTCAATTCGTATGGATGATTCAACCCACCTACTGACCTTTACATGACTTTTATTATGTCTTCAAATTAGCTTATTCTGTCCTTCCAATTCACCACTAATGGCCTTCCGTGCTGTTGTGTGCGCGCGCACATGTGTGTGTGTGTCTGTCTGTCTGTGTGTGTGTGGAGGGGTTTGTGTGTGTGTGTGTGTGGGAGGGGTGGTGGGTGAGGGGGTGCTTATGTAGGTGAGGTGAGATCAGGTCAGGTAAGGTGAAGTGAGATGAAGTGAGGTGAGGTGAACTGAGGTGAGGGATTATTAAAATCTGTAAGTGACTCCTCTGCCTGCTCCCTTGTGCCTCAGTGCTGTGCCACCCCTGTCCTTTTCCCCCTGTAAACCCAGCCACACACACACACACACAGAGAAACACACACACACAAAAAACACATACAGAAGCAAATGCGCGCGCACACACACACACACACACACACACACACACACTGTCCCCCTTCCCCGGCAGGTGTGAGAGTAGCATTGGGGTGATTACTGGTGCTTGCAAGGTTACGGCTGCACCAACTAACCTTGTGGCATTTGCTGTCCACTGGAGTAAAAGCCCCCCCAACACACACACACACACTGGCACACACACACACACACACTGTCACACAGACACAGAGCCCCCCCCCCCCCCTCTCTCTGTCTTTCTCTCTCTCTTCATCATTGCACATACAGCTCCTGCCCTCTATCCTCCTCACAATCTCTCCCTCTCTCACTGCATGGCTAAGCTGCAAGTCAGCAATAAATAACATTTGGATCTCTCTTCTTATTCTTATTCTTCTTCTTTTTCCTCTCTGTCTTTCTCCTTTTTCTCTCCCATCTCACTCTTTTGTTTTTACTACTGTATAACTTCATTCTTCATCTACACCCCCCTCTCTCTCTCTCCCTCTCTCTCTCCCTCCATATGGGCCTGACTGCCCCCATGCTTCTGCATTCATTGCGTGCACATGGACGAGTTGAATCCGATTGGAAATGGTTTGGGATCGTATTGAATTCATGTGCACAGGCTAAAGATCGTATAGGGATTGGTTTTGCGAATCCGATTGCAACCCTTGGCTTAAGCCGATGTTAATCTGCTTGGTGCCGCCTTGTGCACGGGATTGGTTTGGATTCGGGTACTGCGCATGCAAGACCACTCGATCCTAGAAGCTTCTGTCCCTGATTTTTATCCATACTGAACGTCCAGGCCTTCTTTGTTGTAGCAGAGCGCCTGCTCTCAAGTAATTTTCGTTGTCCTCGATTGCTTGTAATATCAAACGCCGACGGCACAGTTCATTTCGTATCAAGGAAACCAAAAATGTTTTTCGTTCATACGGACTTCCAAACAAAGGAGAATGCACAACATGTATGCAAATGCTGCTCTGTCAACCTCCTCGAACGTCATCTTTGTTTGTATGCCACCAGATAGTTTGTTTATTTTTTTTTTAGCAGCCACCAGCCTGAAGTAGTTCTAACACCACTTGTTGAAAGGAATACAGCGCCATCTAGCGTAGCGGAAACGGCCAGATCTCTGACCATTATCCGCTTACACGAACTCTCATGTGCACAGGGATTTGGGACAGACTACCCGTTGGGTAGCAACAGCCCATCCAATACCAATCCAATCCGATCCTACCATGTGCCCGTAGTGATTGCCACTGGGGAGTGTGTGTGTGTGTGTCTGTGAGCGCATGTGTCAGGGTCTGTCTGTTTGTCTGTCTATTTGTTTGGCTCTGTGTGTTTGTGTGTGTGTGTGTGTGTGTGTGTGTGAGTGTGTGTGTGTTGGAGCATTGACCAGAGGAAGGCATTAGAGCAGGCAATGAATCCTTGTGGCGATGTGAATTCTCTAAACTAGATTAGACAGAGGGCCTTGCCAAAAAAAAAAAAAAAAACATCTACAACAGAAAGTAATTAAATATGGCCGCCTCATCAATCTCACAAACATGCCCTCTGCCAAGACAGTCTGGCTGGCAAATTAAAATGATGTGTACTGTATAGGGACAAACAAGATGGCAAACATGACTAATAAAACTTGACCAAAGAAACCTACGGCATAAATACCACAATATAACCAAATAAGACTTTCTTGCTACTGTATAGGCTAAATGAGGCTGTGCAGGTGAATAAAGGCAAGGAGAGGACGAGAAATGCATCATCTTAGTGAGCTATGAATGATCTGTAATAGCTATCACTTTAGCTAGCAAATCGACATCATACAACCTAACTAGTAATTAGACACAATTATAAAACATATTTACTGTCATTGGGTTACAGCAAAAGATAAACTCCAAGGCCCTCTCACTCTGCAAAATTAAAAAGCCTTTATTACAGTGGTTAGGTCATATCAACCCTTCTTTAAAAACCCCAACGCGTTTCGGCATTCAAGCCTTCTTCAGGGGGTCAAGCAGTTTTTACCAGGAAGGAGAGGTTTTTGAAGACATGTCCACCAATCAGAAACCTCCACCTTGCAAATGTGCTGCTCAAGTATAGAATAAAAGCACTAAACGAAGTGGTTCTGGTAAACCATCCAATGTAGTGTGTGCTAGTGTGAATAGCACTTTCTTTTTTTTCCCTGTATGTGTTCCTTTGTATGCCTGTCTGTGTCTCATGTTTCGTGCCAGCGACTGTACTGCAAATACAATTGCCCCATGGGGATTAATAAAGTTCTAACTAACAAGTGTCATATATAAAACGTCCAGCAGGTATCATCCCTATTGATCAATGGACCATACATATCACATACATTATCACCTAAGGTCAACATTCAAATACAAAGAGGTTAAACACAAAACAATGCATAGATTGAGTAAAGAAAAAAAAGAAAAATAAGAGACCAAGAGAAACCCAAAGGAAACCAAATATTAAGAAAGCACCAAACCAAAATCAGAGGAAGACACTGAAGTCAAGATCTTCATTCAGGCCAGGATGTTTAGTGGCCTGCAATTTATAAAACCAACATGTCTCCCTCTGATTTAGCTGCCTCTGTCTATCCCCTTTCCTTAAGGACATTCCACAAGCCTGTAAGGTGAACGGGTCACTATTATGGTGTTCCATGTAGTGTCTTGCCATTGGGTAATTAATATTACCTGTGCGTATTGCATATTTGTGTTCAGCCAGTCTATCTTGTAGGCGTCGTTTAGTCCTTCCTATATAGAACACTTTGCACTTGGGGCACTCCAATCGATATATAACAAAAGTAGTTTTACAGTTTATGAAATGGTTAATTGTTAGGTGTTTTAGTGAAACAGAATCCTGAAAGGTTTTTGTTTGCAACACATTTGGACAATGATTACAGTGGTGACATTTATAACACCCCTTGGATCTGTTGCTCAACCATGTTCGCTGTGCATCTGGTTTGAGGTAACTGTGTACCAGTTTGTCCTGTAGGGTAGGACACCTTTTGAAACTTACAAGAGGTGGATCTGAAAAGATCTGGCTTAGCAGATCATCACTCTCGACAATACCCCAGTTCTTTTTGATGATCTGTTTAATCTGCTCAGCCTCTGTACTGTACCTTGTGACAAATATGGGTCGGTCTTTGGTTTGTTTATCTCTATTTATTGTCTCTAAACCACACATCAACAAAGTTACTAAAACAGCATACTTTCATCTAAGAAATATTGCAAAAGTTCGCCCCTTCTTGACCAAGCCAGACACTGAAAAACTTGTTCACGCATTTATTACAGCTTATTCAAAACTCGGCTGCAAGATTACTAACAAAAACAAGAAAGATGGAGCATATTGCTCCTGTACTGGCTGAACTACACTGGCTACCTGTATCCTATAGAATTGACTTCAAAGTACTACTACTGGTATTTAAAGCTGTAAATGGCCTTGCCCCATGCTATATTGCTGACGCATTATCCTCTTATACCCCTTCAGCCAGACTCCTCCGTCCAGACCAAAGGCCCTTCAAACAGTCACAGACTTCCTGTTACCAGCCCCGGCAGATGGGCTTCCCTGGGAGACATGGTTCTGCCTGAGGTTTCTTCCTAGAAAAACAGGGAGTTTTACTCACCGATTCCTGAGGTTTCTTCCTGAATTCACGCAAATCAAACAAACAGGGAGTTTTTCCTCACCCCTGTTGCTCCCTGGGGACACTAACAACCGACTGCGCCTAAATGAACTTTCCTCGTCTAGTGCCACTGGTCTGCAAAGACTGACGACCTATGTTCACATAAGAGCCCACATTAACAGGGCGTTGCATAGCTCTAGCGCCACTGGACTACAAAGATTGCTGACTAGGGCCTACAAGGACTGCCTACCTATGTTCATGCAAGAGTCAGTCTGCTACTGTATTTATTTGCTCCGACACCACTGAACCGCAAGAAATGCTATCTTGTAACAACCCTGCTAAACTGTAAAGCACTTTGAGCTGCATCTTGCATGTATGAACTGTGCTATACAAGTAGTTTATTATTATTAAGTTTATTATTTCTTTTTAATAATGCTGTTCTATCAGTATGCTTTGCCCTAGTGTAGGCCTTTTGGAGAGTGATGTTATTATATCCCCGTGCCACAAATCTTGATACCATTTCTTGAGAATTACTTTCAAACACCTCATCCTGGTCACAAATCCTTCCAAGTCTTTGTAACTGTCCAAATGGTATGTTGTCTTTAAGCCACTATGGATGGAAACTTCTTGCATGTAAAATGGTGTTTCTGTCTGTTGGCTTCCTGTATACTGAGGTATGTAAAAACCCTTTATAATCTTTAAAAATGGTAAGGTCAAGAAAATGAATTTTATCTTTGCTATACTCTAAAGACAGCTTAATGTTGGAGTTGATACTGTTCAGAAAAGTATGAAATTCTTGTAATTCTGATCCAGACCAAAGCAGACACACATCATCGATGTAGCGGCCCCACCAAATAATGTACTTCAAAAAACTATTTCTTTCACCATTGAGAACAAAATCCTCTTCCCATTTGCCCAAGAAAAGACCTGCATATGAAGGACTATAACATGCCCCCATTGCACACCCTTTTATCTGTTTAAAAATCTTCTCCTGGAAAATGTTGTTAGTTAGGGTCCATTCTGTCAAAGCAAGTAAAAAATCAGTTGGTGGCATTTTAGATGCTGATCGTCCACTCAAGAAGTGTGTAAGTGCTTCAAGACCCTGTTGGTGTTCAATGTTGGGGTACAAGTGCTTCCACATCCATAGTGACAAGGTAAGTATCAAGACCAATATTCGGCACTTCTTTCACCTTGTTTAGAACATCAGTAGTATCTTTTATATATGCCGGGAGTGAATGCAAAAAGGTTTAATGAAATAGTCAATGTACTTAGAAATTGGTTCAGTGAGGCTTTCATTACCTGAGATCACAGGTCTCCCCGGGGGGTTCTCAACACATTTATGAATTTTGGGTAGCATATAGAAAGATGCCATTCTAGGATTTTCATTATACAGAAACCTACGTTCAGATTCAGATATCCAACCATTGTCTTTTGCCTCAGATAGTATTTTTCCCAATTCCAGTTTGAGTGACTCAGTTGGATTAAAATTCAGGGGTTGATAGAATTCTGTTATTCAACTGACGACATGCCTCTTTAACGTACATGTCCTTGCTCAACACAACTACAGCACCCCCCTTATCCGCCTTTTTGATGACCATTTCACCTTAGATAGTGCTTCCAATGCCACTCTTTCTTTGTGGGTGAGATTGCGTTGCTTGTGAGCCTTCTTATTCCTAAAAAGATTGTCAATATCAAAGTTCACCTTTTTAGCAAATGTATTTAATGCAGCATTGTGAACCAGTGGGCAGAAAGTAGATTTGGGCTTGAAATGCCCTCCATGTGAGCTACACATCAAAACGACGATCAAACATAGAAAATAAAAACATTGACTGAGCAAAACCAGTTTGGTGTTGTGGAGCACATATGAGGCTTTTCTTATCTATCGATGGTTTTGAGATTTAACGTTGTTTTTTTAATCGCTACGAGATCGGAAGAATCACGTTTATTTCCAATGGGAAAGGAATAGACATTCTGCGCTATCATTTGAGTGAGCTTAAAACATATAAAAATGCAAAAGTTTGAATGTCCCCGTCTAGTACATTACTATTTTGGATGTAAAATTACTGTAGATGACATAAACAAACTAGTTTGGTCACTTCAACACATTAAAAGTGACAATTAACTTGACGAGGCACGGACATTGTTTACAATTGAATCAAGTGAGGCATTTTCTACTTTTTTTTGAGACAACCGTAACACCTACAAATCTAAAATCCCATGTGCTTGTAGCAGTATAACCACACATTAAGTAAAAAATAACATTATAGTTGAAAAATCACTAGTTTTTTGATTAAGTTTATGTGATTTACACTCTTTGAGCTTACGCTCGGCGGCGCGACCGGAAGGGGCGCTGTTGCAGCATCAGGTTAAGTCCTTTTAGTCAGTGTCTGTCTCCTCCTCCTGGCCCCCGGGCTGTTCCTGCTCCTGGCCCCCGGGCTGCTCCTGCTCCTGGCCCCCGGGCTGCTCCTGCTCCTGGCCCCCGGGCTGTTCCTGCTCCTGGCCCCTGGGCTGCTCCTGCTCCTGGCTTGCAGGGAGCTCCTCGGCGTCCGGGGTGTCGACCTCGTCCTCTGGCTTTTGGTGTGGGCTCTTTGGCGGGTGGAGTATAAGGTACCGCTTGGCCCTGGCAGTGACCTTTGACGGGCTCCATATTTGGATGGCAGCAGCAAGCTTTGTTGGGTCGGCTGGGGTGGTTTTCAGTTTTATCGAGCTTAGTGCCACGCAGAGGACTTTCCTCCTCTTTGGCATCTGCAAAGGAAGGCACAAACAAGCGTTAGACTGATTGTGAGAGAGAAACAGTGCAAGCATGATTGTGGTGAGCATCCAGTGCTTACCTGTGGCTTTGCGGGAGGGCGTCTGGGCCTCACAGGTGGGCTGTCGGGGCTGTCTGGCTCAGAGCTGCCGCTCTCTTGATAGACCAGGAGGAGGGCTTTTCGGTGGGGAGGAAGAACATGGGCCCGGTTTTGTAGCGGTCTCTTGTTTCTCATCATCGGAAAGGCAAACGTGGCTTCGAAGCGTCGCCGCATTTCCATGGACTGCTGTGCATTTAGCGAGAGGGCGTAGAATTTGTCGGCCGTAGTCTCATCGTTGCACATGTAGGTTGTCATCTCGGCCCTCACCTCTGGGGAGTGTAGGTTCTTGCCGTGTGCCGACACGCCGGTCCTCACATCTCCGTCCATCCCCGGCAGCCCCATCTCCGTCCATGCTTGCTGGAAATATCCGTTTAAGTTCTTCATGGGGCCTTTCCCCGCTGTGAAGAACACAAGGTCATTTTGGGCTTTGGGCTTTATCTTGGGCCGCATTGCGACCCATCTCTCCACCCAGCCAAATTCCTCTTCATGGAGGTGGAGCTGGGCAGTCCCGAAGACCTTTGCGGTCTTGTGATCGGAGACATTCTACGGCTATTTTGCGGCCTTTGTGATCAGCCTGTACAGACACAGGCCTGGGGTCATTAAAAATATGCTCCTGAAAGAAGTGGCTCAAGCAAAAATTTGAGGGCAGCCCCGAAGAGGGCTACATCACGGAGCTGCCCTCAAACTTTGCTTGAGCCACTTCTTTCAGGAGCATATTTTTAATGACCCCAGGCCTGTGTCTGTACAGGCTGATCACAAAGGCCGCAAAATAGCCGTAGAAGCGGTATCTGGAGGCCTCTTCGTCCTCCTCCAGCTCGTCTGTGAACACACACAAACAAAAGAGTTAACGCAAGCCTGCGGGCAGGCAGCGGGCAGAAGGAAAAGCAGAAGTGGACAAACGCTCACCTAGGAGGCTGGGGATCTTGGCTTTAGTCCTGTTGTGGCATTGTTGGAGGTTCGCCACCGTAACCACCCTCGCCATTTTTACCCTTCACCTCCAGCTGATGCAGCGTCACTTGCGGAGGTCTCATAGTGCCTTCAGAATGCATCGATCCACGGCGACGATCTGTGTCTTCGACAGGCGGCAGAGACACGGTCTCGTTTCTTTGAAATATCTGAGGAATTTCTCAAATAGAAGTTGGCCGTCTTCACCGCCCTGGACGACGTCTGCAGCGTCTCCACGTAGCTGTGGACAACAAGATTGGGGTTAATTGGTGTTAGGTCAATGTCACACACAAAACGAGAAAGGAACCAAGAAGAGCCTTACCGTCTCACGCCATCCATGTCTGTCATGGAGGTCCTTCTTCTGCTTCGCCAGGAAGTACAGGAAGGCTCGCACTCTCGAGACCTTTGATTGGGCACTTTCCACCCTCCTCCCGGTTGCTGCCGGTGCTTGGTACTTCTGGTATTCTGACAGATAGTCCTCTATGGACTTCAGAAATACAATCTTGCGCAGGATGTTGGCACGGCCTTTCTTCTCCAAAAGCGCCTGATAGGTTGGAGACTGCTCGGGGACTGACGGGCCAGAGCAGGAGGGGCCAGGAGTAGCGGAGCAGGATACGGACCCGGGGGCTGCCTTGGCGGACTTCTTGCCTTTATTTTTATGAAAGGGACTTGTGGCTCGAGGACTGCCCGGTGACTGACGGGCCAGGGCAGGAGGTTGATGGGAGTACTGGAGCTGCCGTGGCAGACTCCTTGGGCTTTTTGATCGATTGGCCCTTTGAAGGCCCAAGTTTGGGGTCTGGAGGTGCCGGAGACCTTGAGGCCGGATTAGAGGTTGACGGGCGGAGCTCTTCTGGCTGGGGGGCCGCAGGCTCAGGGCTTTTCGCTTCGGCCTCAGAAGCTTCAGGGTCGGTAGGTCCTTTTTCGTCCCTGGAGGATGCACCCCTCTGTGACCCTCCCTGCGACCGTCGTAGGCGTCTGGACAGTAGACGGTTTGAGTGGCGGATTGTAGACAATTCTTTTGTCAGCTTGGCCACTCTGCCCTCACGGCCTGGCAGGCTTCGCAGCCTTCTTGCTCATCCTCTCTCTCTCTCTCCCTTTCTTCTGGGGAGGGTCCCAGGTAGGCCTCCTCCACGTCTTCTTGGACGTTTATATAGAGTCGTGGCCATGGGTACCGCCGGCTGGCTGGCTCGCAGCTCCGCCAGTATTTGTATTGCGGTCTGCTTCTTTACCTAGCTGCAGAAGGAAGTTTTTCTGTCTTCCGACAGTTCGGTGTGCCCTGTTTCTAAATGCTTGTCTACCCGGGTGCTGGGGTAGTTGCAACCAGGGACAGGGCAAGGCTGCTTTCGTATCTGATCCTCCCAGTGCCAAGTTTTAATAAAATGGCACGCTCTTTTGTGTTATTCACATTGTGGCCACGCTGTAGGTGGTTGCTTAGAGCCACGTACGGCTTCCCGCAGACGGGGCAAGGACAGAAGTTCCTTGTTAGTGTCATTGCTGCTTACTGGTTCAAGTCTGTAAAACACAGAAACAAAAACAGGGTTAGAGATAGCAGCAGCAGACAGGAGCAATCAACCAAGGCAAGCAATGTCTGAACATGTCCAGACTTAAGAAAAAGTCAGAGGCACACCAGTGTTAAAAGTCTTTTAATTCATAGGGCAGATGGCTGATGCATTTTGGTCACATACGACCTGCTTCAGGGCTCAGTCTGAACAATGTCTGAACATTGAGTTTGAAAGTGAGTTTGGGAGGGTTCCCCTGCATTTGTCAGCTCCACTTTGGTCATCTGATAAGGAAGTAAAGCAAGTATTTTCTGTAAATGGAAACATTTCTCAAATTGGCAAAATTCCAGATGAAGAGAAGGAGCCGCAGGATAGAGTCTTAATAGAATATTCAAAAGATAAGTCTATCACCAAGATTGACCCCATAGTCTTAGGTAGGGTAGCAAGCCCAAATGACCCCAATGTGACCTGAACTGCAAGTCATTGAGGATACTGATTGCAGCTTACCTACCCCCTCCAGTGGTCTGCGTGTGACAGTCCAACCAAAGTCCATGCATCCATAGCGCATCCTCTCCTAGCGTTCCAGCTAGCCCTGTTCATATTGATGGAAACATTGTGAATCCTCCATATGTCCAAAAGATGGTTCTTAAACATGTCATGGGCAGTGAGTCTGCCCAACTAAATTCTTCTTCTCATCCCAGACTTCACACTTTTTCTGGACGCACACCAAGACCCAATGGTGAAGTTGACTATGAGACCTTGCGTACTCAGGTTGACCTCCTGATTAGTGATTGTTCTTTATCTGACAATCAGAAAGTCCAAAAGATCCTTGAAAGTTTACTTACTCCTGCTACTGATGTAATAAAACTACTTGGCATAGACTCATCGCCAACTGCTTATGTGGCTCAGCTAGAATCTGCTTTTGGCGTGGTGGAAGATGGGGAATAGTTGTTCGCAGCTGTTCTGAACAGCAGCCAGAACAATGGTGAAAAGCCATCCGTCTATCTTAATAGACTGCACACACTCCTCACCAAAGCCATATCTAGATGGGGAGCCCCCCTCAGAGATATAAGCAAGCTACTGCTCCGTCAGTTCTGCAGAGGCTGCTGGGACCAAGGCCTCATTATGAGCCTGCAGCTAGAGCTCAAGAGGACCTGCCATCATTTTCTGATCTACTCCTCATGCTGAGGTTTGAAGAGGACCGTAGGTCCGCAAAGTATGATCGCATGAAGAAGCACTTAGGAACCACTAGAGCTGCTGTACATGCCCACACTATTCTTGGAAATACCGCTTATGATGCTGACCCTGTCCTGACACCGCAACACATACAAAGTGAGAACTTAAGTCAGGAAAAGAAACAGTTTAAGCTGAACAAACAGGTGGAAAGCCGAGATGACACCAGTGAACTGAAAAAGGAAGATTGAAGCATTAACAAAACAGGTGGAGAAGCTGTCACAACATGCAAAAGACCCCAGAGAAAGTAGTTATATTGAATGTATTATATTGAATTGTAATTATATTGTCTTGCAGCCAGCACCACTCACCAGAAGACTACTGTGTCCCCTGGGATGCGGAGAGCATGGTTTTGCTTTAGGTGTGGTGGAGATGGGCACATTGCTGCGAAATGTTTGCATGATGCAAACCCAGAGCTGGTCCAGAAGGAAAAAAATGAACCGAGGGAGAGACAAGACAGTGTTTTCCCCAGAAATAAAAAGAAGGGTTTACATTTTGATGTAAATACGATGACGCGGTGGCACGGTAGCTAGGAGGATTGGTGGGCATGCACCCTGGGAAAAAAAACAATTTCTAGAGCTAAAAGGGTGCATTCTATGAAGATCTTAAGCTAAATTTTGGTCCCAGAAGGCTGGTGGAAACATAACACTTTTAATAAAATGTTGCATTTTTTGGCACAAATAGAACAAAAAACTCGTTGCACTTGGTGAGTTGAAAGAGCCAAAACTCCCAGGTGGGAAGGCTAATTTATTGTCACACAAGAAATACTGCAAGCACTATATAATGTCACATGAATTTGACTAGGCTGTCACTAAAATGTGTAAATGTTGAGCCTCCTGTTTTTCTGGGCCGCCCACCGCAGCCTCCAACCACATCTCGGACAGGTGGACCCTCGATGCTAATGAGCACCACGCTAAATATCTCCCTGTATGGCCACATGAAAGCTGAATTGGTACCACAGATCTTAGATTCTGCAGATAAATATATTTCAGTGTAGTGTAGTATTATCTAGAATTATGTCTGATGACAACAAATTCTTATTTCAGTGTTCATGTAACAAGCTAACGAACTAGCTCATTGAAATGATTGGTAATGTGGTAATGCTAACAGTCATCGACTCACCTTGAATTTAACACGCTGCAATAACCTTACAACTTTATATTACTTTCTCCACTTCAGCTAATATCAGTATTAGTAGGCTATTTAGGTGGGTGTTGGTGAGTAAAGTGGCAGCTTTCAGTTTAAAACATTATGTTACCGTAGTTCGCTAGCGTTAGCGCGCTAACAACACCATACAGGCTGCAGCCTGGTCTGAAATGAAGCTAATTTTCTGGAAATCCAAACAGTAACAACGTACACTATTAGGCTTGAAATAATCACAAATAATTGCGGATTGTGACACCTTGTTAAAAAGAACCATCAACAAATCCAGAAAGACGTAAGGACTAATTTATTAGTTAAATTCCACGAGTGTCCTATTCAATGAAACGATTTGCCTTTCACACTCTCTCTCACTCTCTTTCAGCAGCTAGATGATCCGATCGCTTTTTGTACACTGTGGAGAAAGTTTTCTTGCTACATGAGCATGTCCCAAGGAGAGCGTTCTCCTTCCTTCTTGTGTAGCATTTACAGTCAAAGTCAGGCAGTTTTAGTAGCCCCGAGGTTTGCGTTAAAGATCTTAAATTCTACAATACTCTCTGATACAGCTGACTGGCGGAAAAAAAACAAAGGAGCACTGTAATCGGCATGTGATTGGCCAGTTTCGCCAGTATAGTAGTTTACACACCCACCACGGAAGTTTCCTAAAAACACAGCCTACATTTGACTACATTGGGGCTTCTTGTTCGGGGAAAATCCCGGGGGGAATGTTTTTGTGCATGATTTTTAAGCGTATCGGCATTTTATGAAAGCGTCTCGGCAAAACTTGATGCGTATCGGCGAAAAAAGAAGCGTATCGGTGCCGATATGCTTAGACGCTTTGGGGAAAACACTGCAAGACAGCTTCAGGCATCAGCAGAACACCTTTTACCCTCCGTTAAACTGCTGACAGCTCCTGTTAAGGGACACCCAGGAGCTGAGATCTCAAGTAAATTAAGTCCCACCACGGCCAACTGTAAAGTCACCACACAGAAAAGTAAAGGAGCAAGCTACCACGTCGTTCCACCCTCCACCCTGTGCATCATCAATCTTTGTTGAAGGCGTGCCATGTGAATCCATACTAGACACTGGTTCGCAGGTTAAAACTATTTCTGAGTCTTTTCACAAGAATTATTTGTCTTCTCTTGCCATTTAACCCATCCATGCTCTTCTTGAAGTTGAGGGTGCAGATGAACAGAATGTCCCCTATCTTGACTATGTACAGTGCTGGCCAAAAGTATTGGCACCCCTGCAATCCTGTCAGATAATGCTTAATTTCTCCCAGAAAATGATTGCAATTACAAATGCTTTGGTAGTAATATCTTCATTTATGTTGCTTGCAATGAAAAAACACAAAAGAGAATGAAAAAAAAGTTAAATCAATTATCAATTTACACAAAACTCCAAAAATGGCCCAGACAAAAGTATTGGCACCCTTTGACAAATCATGTGATGCTTCTCTAATCTGTGTAATTAACAGCACCTGTTACTCACCTGTGGCACATAACAGGTGGTGGCAATAACTAAATCACACTTGCAGCCAGTTAAAATGGATTAAAGTTGACTCAACCTCTGTCCTGTGTCCTTGTGTGTACCACATTGAGCATGGAGAAAAGAAAGAAGACCAAAGAACTGTCTGAGGACTTGAGAAGCGAAATTGTGAGGAAGCATGGGCAATCTCAAGGCTACAAGTCCATCTCCAAAGACCTGAATGTTCCTGTGTCTACCGTGCGCAGTATCATTAATAAGTTTAAAGCCCATGGCACTGTGGCTAACCTCCCTAGATGTGGACGGAAAAGAAAAATTAATGAGAGATGTCAACGAAAGATTGTGCGGATGGTGGAGAAAGAACCTCGACTAACATCCACACAATTACAAGCTGTCCTGCAGTCCGAAGGTACAACAGTGTCAACCCGTACTATCCGTCGGCGTCTGAATGAAAAGGGACTCTCTGGTAGGATACCCAGGAAGACCCCACTTCTGACCCAGAGACATAAAAAAGCCAGGCTGGAGTTTGCCAAAACCTACCTGAGAAAGCCAAAAACGTTTTGGAAGAATGTTCTCTGGTCAGATGAGACAAAAGTAGAGCTTTTTGGGAAAAGGCATCAACATAGAGTTTACAGGAGAAAACAACAGGCCTTCAAAGAAAAGAACACGGTCTCCACAGTCAAACATGGCAGGGGTTCCCTGATGTTTTGGGGTTGCTTTGCTGCCTCTGGCACTGGACTGCTTGACCGTGTGCATGGCATTATGAAGTCTGAAGACTACCAGCAAATTTTGCAGCGTAATGTAGGGCCCAGTGTGAGAAAGCTGGGTCTCCCTCAGAGGTCGTGGGTCTTCCAGCAGGACAATGACCCGAAACACACCTCAAAAAGCACAAGAAAATGGTTTGAGAGAAAGCACTGGAGACTTCTAAAGTGGCCAGCAATGAGTCCAGACCTGAATCCCATAGAACACCTGTGGAGAGATCTGAAAATGGCAGTTTGGAGAAGGCACCCTTCAAATCTCAGGGACCTGGAGCAGGTTGCCAAAGAAGAATGGTCTAAAATTCCAGCAGAGCATTGTAAGAAACTCATTGATGGATACCGGAAGCGGTTGTTCGCAGTTATTTTGTCTAAAGGTTGTGCTACCAAGTATTAGGCTGAGGGTGCCAATACTTTTGTCCGGCCCATTTTTGGAGTTTTGTGTAGAATGATAATTGATTTCATTTTTTTTCATTCTCTTTTGTGTTTTTTCATTGCAAGCACAATAAATGAAGATATTACTACCAAAGCATTTGTAATTGCAATAATTTTCTGGGAGGAATTGAGCATTATCTGACAGAATTGCAGGGGTGCCAATACTTTTGGCCAGCACTGTAGAAGTGAGCATCTCTTTTCCTCAGACCATAACTGGTAAAGAGGAAGATCTGATGGTTCTAGCGCTTGTAGTTCCAGAACATCATTTGAATAGCAAGATTCCCCTCTTGATTAGTACCAATGTCCTTGACCGACTTTACCAACACGGCATTGGACGCAATGGCCTCAAACCCCTTTTTTGTGTTCACTCCAACGGTGGATATGCACAACTTTTCCAGCATATTGCACTGGCCCATGAGACCACAAAACGGCCACACACTGTAAAGCTGCCAGGACGGAGAGCCCTCACTATACCTGCTCAGCAGAAGCTATGCACCGCTGGCATTGTTAGAGTAGGGAAGACTACTCACCACACTGACTTTGTGCTTAAGCCGCATGAACGCTGTCCATTGCCAGGTGGAGTATTCTTTGAGTCTGCTTTAGTGAGTGTTCCATGTGAAGCTAGCTGTAAAGTCCCTATCATCCTACGTAACATGAGTGATCATGACGTCACACTGCATCAACAGAGTGTCCTTGCACAGATATCAGCAGCTCAGATATCCTACGAACCTTAGGGTAAGTGTGATTTACTTTAGGTTATTAGACACTAGCGCCTACCTGGGTAGAAATAGTTGCATAAAGAACACCAGGTTGTTTCTTGGTTTCGGCACATCCTGCTGGCGCAGCTGGACCCAGGTATCCAGCCACTGGAACTCCTTTGCCTCCAAGAAGATCTGCGCTGGCCCGAAGTCCCGTGCAGTTTGGTGATCGTCAACCTGCAAAATAAAAAAAAGACAAACAAGCACCATGACTAGGTGTGACCAGGCCTGATGTGACACACTGATGCAGACTTAAGCAGAGAACTGGGAACAGGGCAGGGCTACTTTTTAATGTCAATTCTACCAATGTCCATCTTAAGGAGTATGGACCGCTCATCTGTATTGCAGACGTTATGGCCCCTGCGCAGGTGGTTGGACAATGCCCCATATGCCTTTCGACAAATGCCTTGTCCTGTAAGACACAAAGACAAGCAGAAAGGAGAAAAACACCAACTACCATGCAGTTCATAGGTAACTCAAACAACTTATTATATTATGATATTATACAAGAACTTATTATTTTACTATGCATACATGTGCTTCTGGTACTAGAATATCATATACACTTACACACACACACATCTACAAATGTACCCAAGATTCACAAATGTCCTTGCCCAAATGTCACTTCAATTCTAATGGAATAGGTGTACGTGGTTATGATTGCTACATTATTAGTGCTCCTTATTGGCTTAGGTCTACTGTTTCATGACATTGTATATTTCGTCCTTAAAAAGCGCAGATAAAGAGAGACTGTTTTTTGAACCAAGCTTCAAGCCTTCCCAATCTAAACATGTGCTCTCCTTCTGGTCTGCTTTTGATGACATCAAAGTGAAACTTAAGACAGAGAACATCACATAACCTTATGCACAAACATACACATAAAGATCTTCTCTGTGTTTCGCTTCTGTCTCAATTAGCTGTCTGCAAGCTATGATGTGTACACACACGTTTGGGAACATAACTGACAGTTGGGCTATGCGCAGTTACTATACATGACCTTACATCTTACATTGTATGCTTTTACTCTGACTATTATTCTACAATACATTGTCATTTAGTTTTTTTAAAGTGCTGTATAAATGCAGTTACTACATAGTTGCTATTACTACTACCGCCATCCACAACATCTAGCTAGTTAGCATGTTTTTTTCCACACAATGGCAATGCTAATGACATCCACTAAAAAGTTTCATAAACTAAATAATTTTGCACAAATTCTACAAAATACAAAGTTGGTGTAACTCATTATAATTTCAACTATTTAAAAAATCAACTTACATCAGGGGTGCTCACTAATGTTTGGGTCGCGAGCTACTTTTAAAACGGCCATGTCGCCGCGATCTACTGAGGATGATGATGATGAAGACGACGATGGTGATGATGATAAATCACTCAGTATGCGTTTCATATGTACCTTTATGCAGTTTGTTTATTGATATACATGTTGCATTACACATGCAACATAGTTAAAATACATGCATCCATGCATCAACTTTCACAGCACAACTTAAATGCAATTGTATTATGATATAATGAACGTTTACAGCACAATTATAATAATACATTTGTATTACTTTTGAATGAACCTTTAGAGCACAACTCTAATACATTTGTAATTATCTATTGCCAGGACTTAATTAATCTGATGATGACCTGCACTGGAGGGAGTCAGACAGGGTTGCATAGTCCGGAGCTGCTGTGTGTAGCGCGCACACTGACAATTTGCGAACACGCCCTCCCTGCTTTCTCCAGCTCCGATGCGAGGTTTTGGAAGTTTCCCAAATCATAGCGCTGCAACTTTAAACTGAGCTGATCATGTCTCATGTCGACCACGCTTTTGTCCTTGCAGCTCCAAATTAAGTTCGTTGAACATGTTAGTAAGATCAGTTACAAACGCCAAGTCTAGCAGCCACCGATTGTCATTAAGTTGCTTGTGTTCCGCATGTTTAGTGACAGGAAGAAACTCCTTAATCAACGGACAGAGCTGTCGAAATCTCTGCAAGAATTTTCCCCTACTAAGCCATCTCACGTCGGTGTGTAGCAAGAGGTCAGAATAGTTAGTAAGCCTCTTCCAACTGTGCACGGAACAGATGTCTTTGAAGAGACCTCGCTCGAATACAACAGGCTATTTTGGTTGCGACATCAACAATCTCTTTCATGCATTTTCCGCATAATGAAGTGACTGCTGCCCTGTAAACGGCATTTTTATTTTCCTTCACATTTCAAAGTTCGCTTTTCACGGGGAAGTCACTGTCATAGTTTTTATGAACAGCATGGGCTAGATAGAAAGTTAGCGAACTAGCTAGGACTCCTTCTTTGCTGCAGTTTTCCAGTAGCCGTTGTAGTTGTTATGATAGCTAATCTAACAAAAACAATTAGACAACAGGCGATCTACCAGAACTGCCTTCGCGATCGACTGGTAGATCGCGATCGACGTAGTGAGCACCCCTGACTTACATCATATGAAGAGTTTGGTTCCAAAACCACGTTAAACCACGTGGCGTTAAACGGCATTTTTTTAAAAAACGAGTTAACGCCAGAATCAGAGTGGTATGTGACCACTATTGAAAAGCCAATGTTCAATTTTCCTCAAAACGCCACCTCTGCCGTGTTATACTGCCCTGTTTTCTCTCTTTCCTTCCAAAATGCAACAAACGCCAGTCTTGTTTTTCCCCAAAACGCAGCATCTCCACCAAATATTCTAGAGCGCTCTGCTTTAGAATCTTTGATCTCCACTCATCCAATCACAGCACACGATTCCACGAGCAATGGAATGTAAACATCATAGCACGTGCACTGTTGAGCCGCCCGGCATTTCTTGTAGCCTGCCCTGCCTTGTCTTTAAATTATATCAATATTATCTTGTTTTTTATTAAACGAGTCAGCGAAAATGAACGATTTTGATGGTATCGAAGAACCCGTTCGTGTCGCACCTGTTGGCAAGAAGAGAAAGCCATCCAAAGACTGTCATGAACGTGAGAAGGTGAAGAGGAGGAGACATTCAGGAGGGGGGAAAATGCCGGCTGTTATCTGCAGTCACAAGAAAAATTCGAGTGTCTGTCAGGCGGAAAGATTAACAGAGAGAGATTTACAGATAAATTTTGAGTCTTTTTACAACAATAACACAAAGGTTCAGCAGGACCAAGCACTGCTACATCTGATCACCGTCAGAAAAGTGCAGCGAAGGCGGAAGAAAGTTGAGGAAGTGGACAGGCAAAAGAAGAGGGAGGTCACCAACGAGTATCACTTGCTCAGTGAGCATCACCCGACAAAAATCCCCGTCTGCAAGGCCACCTTTTGCGGCGTATTGGGTGAGTAAATTTTAATGTTTACTACCTTAGACTGCAACACATTAGGTACCCTCTTTATTTACTCGTATGTGTAGCTGTATACAGCTGTGTTTTGATTCAGCGGTAACGCCCCTTTCAGAATAGCAGTATGTAACAGTGTTCCGTACAGCCCCTCTCTCAACGTTCTCTGATATTTAAGTAAGTAACAGTGTTCCCCTTTTTTAGGCGAGTGCTACAAATCATTTCAATTATGCGGGGGACAGACTGTACGGAACACTGTTACATACTGCTAGTGTTAGACCCAGAGACATGTCAAAGGTTAGATCAACTGTGTTCTCCCGTTCCTAGTCAACATGACACACTCATCACATTTAAAATATTGATGGCTACATGGGAAAGCCAATTTAACTCATTTTGACTTGAGAAGCATTTGTGTGGTTTTACCTTTTCATGCCGCAAATAAGCTTAATGTTTAACGTGGCGTTCATACGACTTTCAACAATGCAGTTGTCTGGTGCCTGAAATGCAGACTGAGGACGTACATGGGTAGGACTATGTCTGATTAACTAAAAGTCTACATTTTAAGCAGGCAAGCTCAGGTCAAAATGGGTTAAGCTTGATATTTGTTTTATGGACTTTCATAAACATTTGAATACATCTTTGAATACATAATACCATGTATTAAATTATTATTATCATTATTATTATTATTATTATTATTATTGTTGTTATTGTTATTATTTTGTTTTAGTGCATTATCTGAGAAGCATAGGCTATTCATTGCAGTACATTAATTACCAATTACTAATTGATTTATGTGCTTTGTTGTGTTTGTTGAGAATGACCATAGCTCTTATGTTAATTGTTAGGAATGAATGAATAATTTGGTAAATACACATACATATTAAAATTTCATTGTCTTATCTTGCAGGTATCAGCAAAGATCGTGTGACTCGAGTGGCAAAGTACTACGCCGTCAATGCTACAGCCCGACCATAGCAGAGAGGTGGTGCCCGGAAAGTGGATGAGTTTGAGGCCAAGAAACAGCTGGTAAAGGAACACATTGAAACGTTCACATGTCGGGCCAGCCATTATGGGAGAAGGGGAGCTCCTGGCCGCAAGTATCTACCCAGTGACCTCAGCGTGAAAAAAATGCACAAGCTCTTTGATCAACAAAACCATGATCTAGTCAGCTACTCCCTGTATTACTCTGTTTTCCGTCACAGCTTCAATTTAGCGTTTGGCCATCCAGCTACTGATGCGTGTTCCTCATGTGCCAAGTTTCACTTCAGAGTTAAAGACCCCAGCTTAGGCGAAGATGAAAAGCGCAGGGAGACAGCAATGTACATTTTGCACAGAAGGAGAGCACGAGTGTTTTACGATATGCTGGGAAAAGTGGAGCATGATGCTGTGACAGTGTGCTTTGACATGATGCAGAATTTAGTGCTCCCTAGAACCCCTATTGGTCAGGCATACTACTCACGCCAGCTGTACATGTATGTCTTTGGTGTTGTTCTCAATCATGGCAAGGGCAGTAGGCAAGCCACAGATGATGTCCATCTCTACACCTGGATGGAGCATGAGAACACCAAGGGGAGTAATATGACAGCTTCTGCCCTTGACCACTGCCTACGACACGAGCTGAAAGATGCACTTTACAGTGCTCAAAAGCTCCGCCTCTTCAGTGATTCTTGTTTTGGGCAGAACAAGAACATGAACATCCTCAGCATGCTGTTTGCCTTCCTCAAAACAGAAGTGCCACAGATCACTGCTGAGTATACCTTCCCCATCAGGGGCCACAGTTTCCTGCCGGTGGATCGTGTTTTTGGCAGAATTGAGCAGCAGGTCCGCAAGCAGGAGACAACTCTTCTGCCGGAGGAGTACCACAACATTATGCGGAATCATGGGCGTGTTTATATCTACGGGCAGCACTGGCAGGCCTTTGATTTCAAAAAGGAAACGCAGTGTTTTGTGAAGGCCCAAAAGTCATTCAAGCTGAGCGAGGCAAGAATGCTCCAGTTTTTGAATGACAAAGTGGGCTTCAAGGCTGTGTACAACAGTGACTACTGCTACCACTCAGTTTTGAAGAGAGGGAAGACATGGCCCAGCTTCAGGCCAAGTCTTCTACCGAGAAAAAGCACTGTGAAAGACGCTAAAAAGAGAGATGTGTTACGCTTGCTTTCGGAAATTGGTGCCAGTGACCATGTGCAGGCCTTCTATGATGATGCGCTATCACAGGTTGCCGGGGAAGGTAGTGACAGTGATGAGTAGTTGCCTTTTGCCACACACACACATACACACACACACACACACATACACACACACACACACACACACAATACTACACTACAGTGCACTACACTACACTACACTACAGCACATGAATGTAACATGATTTTGGGGATTCAGATGTACAATTTACTGTTATTTATTATTGTTTGGATGGTAGTGACAGTGATGAGCCTTTGGCCACACACACACACAATACTACACTACAGTGCACTACACTACACTACACTACAGCACATGAATGTAACGTGATTTTGGGGATTCAGATGTACAATTTACTGTTATTTATTATTGTTTGGATGGTAGTGACAGTGATGAGCCTTTGGCAGCACACATACACACACACACACACACACACACACAATACTACACTACAGTGCACTACACTACACTACACTACAGCACATGAATGTAACGTGATTTTGGGGATTCAGATGTACAATTTACTGTTATTTATTATTGTTTGGATGGTAGTGACAGTGATGAGCCTTTGGCAGCACACATACACACACACACACACACACACAATACTACACTACAGTGCACTACACTACACTACAGCACATGAATGTAACGTGATTTTGGGGATTCAGATGTACAATTTACTGTTATTTATTATTGTTTGGATGGTAGCAGTGTTTTCCCCAAAGCGTCTAAGCATATCGGCACCGATACGCTTCTTTTTTCGCCGATACGCATCAAGTTTTGCCGAGACGCTTTCATAAAATGCCGATACGCTTAAAAATCATGCACAAAAACATTCCCCCCGGGATTTTCCCCAAACAAGAAGCCCCAATGTAGTCAAATGTAGGCTGCGTTTTTAGGAAACTTCCGTGGTGGGTGTGTAAACTACTATACTGGCGAAACTGGCCAATCACATGCCGATTACAGTGCTCCTTTGTTTTTTTTCCGCCAGTCAGCTGTATCAGAGAGTATTGTAGAATCTAAGATCTTTAACGCAAACCTCTGACTTTGACTGTAAATGCTACACAAGAAGGAAGGAGAACGCTCTCCTTGGGACATGCTCATGTAGCAAGAAAACTTTCTCCACAGTGTACAGAATGCGATCGGATCATCTAGCTGCTGAAAGACAGTGAGAGAGAGCGTGAAAGGCAAATCCTCCTTTATGTAGAGCAGAGTCAAGACTGTTTCATTGAATAGGACACTCGTGGAATTTAACTAATAAATTAGTCCTTACGTCTTTCTGGATTTGTTGATGGTTCTTTTTAACAAGGTGTCACAATCCGCAATTATTTGTGATTATTTCAAGCCTAATAGTGTACGTTGTTACTGTTTGGATTTCCAGAAAATTAGCTTCATTTCAGACCAGGCTGCAGCCTGTATGGTGTTGTTAGCGCGCTAACGCTAGCAAACTACGCTAACATAATGTTTTAAACTGAAAGCTGCCACTTTACTCACCAACACCCACCTAAATAGCCTACTAATACTGATGTTAGTTGAAGTGGAGAAAGTAATATAAAGTTGTAAGGTTATTGCAGCGTGTTAAATTCAAGGTGAGTCGATAACTGTTAGCATTACCACATTACCAATCATTTCAATGAGCTAGTTCGTTAGCTTGTTACATGAACACTGAAATAAGAATTTGTTGTCATCAGACATTATTCTAGATAATACTACACTACACTGAAATATATTTATCTGCAGAATCTAAGATCTGTGGTACCAATTCAGCTTTCATGTGGCCATACAGGGAGATATTTAGTGTGGTGCTCATTAGCATCGAGGGTCCACCTGTCCGAGAGATGTGGTTGGAGGCTGCAGCAGACAAGTGGGCGGCCCAGAAAAACAGGAGGCTCAACATTTAGTTTAGACATTTTAGTGACAGCCTAGTCAAATTCATGTGACATTATATAGTGCTTGCAGTATTTCTTGTGTGACAATAAATTAGCCTTCCCACCTGGGAGTTTTGGCTCTTTCAACTCACCAAGTGCAACAAGTTTTTTGTTCTATTTGTGCCAAAAAATGCAACATTTTATTAAAAGTGTTATGTTTCCACCAGCCTTCTGGGACCAAAATTTAGCTTAAGATCTTCCTAGAATGCACCATTTTAGCTCTAGAAAAAAATAAATTCCCCAGGGTGCATGCCCACCAATCCTCCTAGCTACCGTGCCACCGCGTCATCGTTACATCAAAATTTAAACCCTTCTTTTTATTTCTGGGGAAAACACTGTGGTAGTGACAGTGATGAGCCTTTGGCAGCACACATACACACACACACAATACTACACTACAGTGCACTACACTACACTACACTACAGCACATGAATGTAACGTGATTTTGGGGATTCAGATGTACAATTTACTGTTATTTATTATTGTTTGGATGGTAGTGACAGTGATGAGCCTTTGGCCACACACACACACAATACTACACTACAGTGCACTACACTACACTACACTACAGCACATGAATGTAACGTGATTTTGGGGATTCAGATGTACAATTTACTGTTATTTATTATTGTTTGGATGGTAGTGACAGTGATGAGCCTTTGGCCACACACACACACACACACACACACACACACAATACTACACTACAGTGCAATTCAATACACATTGCACTACACTACACTACATTACACTACACCACATTACACTACCCTACACATTACACTGCACTACACTAAAGTACACTACACTACAATACACGCTACAGTATATGACATTACACTGCGCTATATTACATTACACTACACTGCAATACACTACACACAACATTACACTACACGACACTACACTATACTACACACTACTCTATGCTACACTACAATACACACTACACTACACTACAGCACATGAATGTAACGTGATTTTGGGGATTTTTATGGTCTTGTTCCTTAATGAAATTTTGCACTTTTTAATTTTTTTTTTTTTACATTTGTGTTTTTATGCTCAGTGGTCAAACTATTGTATTCATATGTACAATTTACTGTTATTTATTATTGCATTTTGCACACTTTCAGTCAAAAAAAGTGTTCTATTGATGCCAAAGGATACATAAGCCATTTTGAAAAAAACATGGCATGGATTTATTGCGTTTTGCGAAAAAACCCAATTGTTTTTTTAAATAAATCTTTAAATATTAAAATCTGGATTTGATTTGTTTGTGTTATTTTAACCTTAGTATGGTATTTGACAGTTTGAAACAAAACACGGAGGTTTTCAGCCTACCACTGTCTTGCAAAAGAAAACACATTTTTACTCAAATTGTTCAAAATGGATTTAAGGCGTTTTGGAACTAAACTCTTCATATATTTCCTTGTTAAAACCCGCAGATAGAGAGAGATTGTTCAGCTGCAACCATCAATCCTTCCCAATCCAAGCATGTGCTCTCCTTCTGGTCTGCTTTTGATGACATCACAGTAAAATTTAAGACCGAGAACATCACATAACCTTATGCACAAACATACACATAGAGATCTTCTCTGTGTCTTATTCCTCTCTGAATTAGCTGTCTGCAAGCTATGATGTGTACACACGGTAACACTTTATTTTAATGTTCATGTATTAGCCACTAACACATACCTTATTAATGCCTGTATAAGTGACTTGTAAGTCATTTACTAAGCAAAATGTAACATTTGTTAGGCATGTATTCACAAATGTCTTGTTCTGTGCAAATAGGGCTTTATTATTGATATAACCTTAGTAAGGACCTAGTACACCCTGATTTCTACTTACTGGTGAGTAGTAAGTGCCAGAATAGAATATAAACTAGTGTGTATAAACTACTAGTACACTGTGTGAAGAAATCCAGAACAGTGTGAAAACAGTTGTAGAATAAGCAAAGAATACAGCTCAATCGCATTGCAATGGGTCAATGACCAGGTGCTGTGAAAAACAGCTCTTAACAACTAGAAAACAGGCTCCCTGTTCTGAAGTGGAAATTGGTTCAGTAAGAGCAAACACACAATCAGTTGCATGCGGCAGATCCTCACACATACGGCTCCCTCATGTATGATGGCAATGTGGAGACCCTGTTGGGGTTTGTGAAAAGATGCGGCAGTCATGTTACCTCTGACATTAAAAAAAAACGATGATCTCAAAGCAAGGGGCCTCTTGCTCCCAGTTCACGTTAAGTATTAAGGGTTTCTGATCTACGCATAGATGTTTTAAGTTGTAATTTTATGATGTCATTTATAATGTTACTTTTTTAATGTCATTTTGGTTAAAACAACAGGGGGATCTCTCTCTCTTAGCCTGGCTAAAGCCATTCCCTTTCTGTTTCTCTTCATTTGTAAAATGGGGGCTGGGTACGCTGTGCTGGGGTTTGATTCCCCAATAGAAAATCTACCGTGCCAATAAGCGAATAGGCAGATTCAGGGATGGACGCTAATGACGATAGTGCCAAATGATGTCGTGCGCATAACCTACGTCATGGGCAACTGTCGGCTTTGGCTTGAAACAATTGGACATGCTCTGCTCATACGCTGAGTTCACCCCTCCCACCAACAATCGCTTCACGGCACAGTGTACCTTATTCTGTGAATGAAAAGAAGCAGAAAGGGGATGGCTTCAGTCAGGCTATCTCTGTCTCTCTGTCTCTGTGTGTGTGTCTCTCTCTCTCTCTCGTCCTCTGTTACCTCTGTGTATCCCTCTCCCAGAAGGTTACCTCTCTTTTCACAAATGTCAGTGCAGTTTCATTTGTTTGCAAACCAACCAACATTCATTTGTAAACCACATTGCATATTTGTGATTACCCTTGAATTCATTTGAGTTTTGAGACCATTCTGACGCGTTCGGACTAACAAATGTGCTCAGCCAATCACATCAACCCAAGTTCCAACAAACAACAACTACACAACACCCCATACCACATATGTATGGGCTAAAATTTGTGATGGCATGACTAGGATCTCATCTGACATCGTTCTCTCTCCATACATATCTGCTTGCTAAAAGATATATAAAGGACTGACACATGCCTACTCATGATACATTTTTAAAGGCATGTGATATGCACATGTTCTACTCCAGTTGCACACGCACTCAAGGCTTACCAGGGTTCCCACTCCCAAGTCAAAAGTCAAATTAAATGACTATTCCCTGATCAAAAATAAATTGATCAGTGGGGACAGTTTTTGTATGCTCTGCTGGGTTCAGTCAGCCATCAATGGTCAAGTCTTGCGAGCGTGAGTGAGAGACCGAGAGAGTGTGTCCTTGGCTGGTGGAGAAATTATGAACGAGGGACTTCATACTGCTATCTATGCCACTCATGAAAATTAGGCATTTGCACCTGTGCAGTCACACACAGTCTGACCTACTGCCCAGCATAGCCAAATGAGAGAAATGACACTGCAGCCAGCGTGTGTTCTTGCTCTTTTGTGACCAAGGCTGTTTGAGCAAGAAAGTGCGCGCCAAAGATAGAGCATCTATGTACGTACAGTACATGCTCATAAGACTATCACCCCCAGTAGTGTCCGCGGTGGTAAAAGTTGCTTTGTTGTGTTCAGCAAAAGAAAAATTCAGGTGATCAAGGCCGTGAAGGCCTTTGCTTTGCGTCGCTCATCTTAGCTCCTGTTAACCTGCCTCTATTGGAATGAATGCGAATTTCACTTGAAAAATTTGCTTTTATGTGTCCCTAGTGCAACCGGAGGTACTAACTTACTTGAGTTCGTTTGATGCGTGTATGCCTTTAAGCTAATATCAGTTTGTAGCACAGGATCCATTTCACTATCCCTCCTCCAGTCGTGTCTTCGGCCCTCCCATCTCTCTAGTCAAACTAACTTTACAACATAGAGATGAATGCCCCTCATGTGTCATAAGGTTTATCTTTCAGATTTCACATTTGCATAATGATTGTTAAATTAAAATGTCCAATCTAAAACTAACTTTACTCAAGTCGACACAGCAACGCTTGATAAGAGGCCAGAAGATGCAACAAAAGGAGGGATATTTAAGTGGACCTTAGGTTTCTGCATGGCAAACTCAGACACACTCACCTGCCAACTGCTGCCGTACAAAATCTCGCTCCTCTTCCAACTCTTGAATGCGTTTCTCCTGCCAAGTAAACTTCTCCTGCAAGAACTCCATTAATCCTTAATGTAAGGTCTGCAAAGTAAAAAGGCAGATTAGACTAGAAAGGCAGAAAAGACTTGAAACTAGAAGTTTCAGCCATTGTGCGTACAAACTCAGAGCCAAACTCTTATAACAATTGATCTATGTGGTTGAATTGTGTTTTGCAAACAAGACATAAGCCTTAATTGCAAAGCACAGGAGGTCCAAATAAAATGGTTATGTGGACGACAATCTTCTTGGAAATCAAAGATTTGACATATTTACGTTTGATTTATGTGTATGAAGAAATATGCATCAGGCCTAATTTGAACATGACAAATGACATTATTTTGATCAATACTGCAATTACGATTATTCATCATGTTGGGGGAAACAATTGCATTTTTAATGCATTACTTTTAAACAATGGGAGACATTTTCAATGTAAACCCGTCATGTTAAAATGGCACCAGTCCACTGTTCAAGGATACACACCTAGCAGTGTGCTTGCAACGATTTCAGTGGCTTATGAAACCTCAGCTCTGCGTGATTGACAAGACTTAAATGCTGCAGAGCAGCCATTTTAAATGTAAAAAAAATATGACGAAATAATAAACCTGCAATGAAAATTAATATTATTCAGTTAGATTGTGTGTATAATTTTGTGACAAACCTGCATTAGAACTGGAAATGCTGCTGCTAGAAGCCATTGGGGATGTTGCACAGTCCTCCAATGCCCGCTCCGGGCTGTCAGTGTTTTTAGTTTTGGTTCGACATTTAGGCTGTGGAAGCAAACATGCATTATACATACGTCATTGGGTACTGACGAGTCAAGGGTAGCGCGAGCAATACCGCTTGTAGAAATTTGGCAATGACAACATGCGCAGCGCGCGTGGTCAAGATATGTTCCACGGCTCCAGTGCGTGAACAAGGTATATTCTTGCGCGCACAGGCTGAACTAGTTGTACTAATTTTCTTAAACAATCTTGAACAATAAACATAAATCGTGACCGCATATCAAATGTTGCCCGCGCTATTGGCAGAAATGCAGATGTGCGCATGGAAGAAATTGTGGTAGAGAATGAATTGTAACTAGCCAACTGAACCTAGTCTATTTTGCTAAAATTAGTTCAGATTCCGTAAACAAGCACTATACAAAACCCCAGTTTTAGAGAACGAATTACAGTGAAACGTTTTATTCCCCAAACACTTCCAGCACATGCAGGTAGAATTACTAGTAGCAGACTTGAATTATTTCAGCTAATCAGCTAGGTTGAATCGGTTAGCACAAGCCATGCTTTTTCCAAACGTGTGTCGTTGGTCGTTCAAGCACTATGCCAGTTTCCCATTATTGTATTTCTCAGGTTAATATTTATACTGCGCTGCATTATTTAACACTCACTGCTTCCAAAATCAACAACCTACCATTTTTGATTTGTGCCTCCTAGTCTTATCAGGTCTTCTTGGCCGGCAGTGTAGAAAGTACCACAGCTACACACGTTTCTGCATTCGAAAAAGGAGGAACAGACTTGGAGGAAGGAGACAACTGCTGACTGCTGATTGGTTCACGGGCATGGCAGTCATTATTCTGCCAGAAGTCATTGGCTGTCTGCGCTTGAACGCGGGAACGAATTCAAGCGCACATCTATATACTATCATCTATCCATGTCTTTTGAAAATGGTGTCACATTATGAATTTCGAAATCGATTGTATTCTAGGCCAGAGGTTTTCAAAGTGGGGGCCGCGAGGGGGCGCTAAGGGGGCCGCAGCAAGTTGGAGGGAAAAGTAGCAAACCGAAATAAATACTTGAATAAATAAAACCAAAAAATATTCCCATTTGTTAAAAGCTGAATTATAATAATCTACCGGATATCTTAACATTACTACTATTACCGTTATTATTTTTATTATCCATCATCTTTCTAATTGGCTGGTATAGAACACATCCGGGTGATCACATAAACAAACTTGACCTTACTTGTCACAGTAGCCTATTGGCACGGTGCTTACACACTTTTCATCTCAGGGGGGCCTTACCTGGAATCTACTGGTCTATGGGTGGCCTTGTCATGGTAAAGTTTGGCAACCCCTGTTCTAGGCAAACCCCCGAGGAGTGGCTAATGAAGCTACGTCTTCTCAGAAAATCAATGAAATGCCCCTCTTGCTGCCATGCCATGAAGTTAAAAAAATCATATGGCGGAAAGGAGCCAGCATGAGTATGTAGGATACATAGAACTGTTTTCATGCAAATATGGTTTCTTTTATAGGCACAGACGTTTGCCTAAGTGCCTAAAACTACAGCAAATGTGAGCTGATCATGTCGATGTCGCATAGCATAGATGATGTAAAATGTTTGCTTGATGCCTTTTTAAGAATAAGTTGTAGCCAGCAGTGCTACTGTGAACTGTTGTGTAGTAGCCTACGTTATTGTGTCTAAAATACTGCATTTATCATGCAGTACAATGTAAGTTCATATTTTTGTTGCATGCAGTTTTTCATGTCTAAAATATTTGCTACCTCAGTTTTGACACTGCAGCACATTTACCACTCGTTGTTGCTATTGACATACTTTAAATTTGAATCACTGCTGTGTCATATAGCCAATATCAACATATGTATTTATTAATTCTCAGGATTTGCCGAGATACTTGTCACAAAGGGACAGTCTCCAGATGTATCCGAAAGGGTTCTCTTTTTGAAAATTCTCATGTTGGGCTTCACACATGGATGGAATTCATATACAGGTGAGTGGTTTATAACCACTAAGCTCTCTCTCTCTCTCTCTCTCTCTCTCTCTCTCTCTCTCTGTGTACCGTGTCCAGCACTAAAGTTATTTCTAAATTTCACCATTTTGAACAATAATTCAATGAGCACATCAGTTTCTTTCAAAGTGTGACTACACTTGATATAGGTTAATAGTATGACATATATTTTTAATTTTTGTGAAATTACGGTGAAGCAAAAATGAATACAATCCAGACCATTTCATAGGAATTCAAAATTGTCCTATAGTGGTTGCCTAGGTGGCTAGTGGACATTTCTGAAAAAGGTACACAAAAGAACTATAGATCACATTTTGTTGGTTTTATGTGTGTGGTTCAGCAAAGGAAACAAAATGGCTGTGAATGTGTTTAGGAGACCAATGTCGTTTTAGGAATTTAGCCACTGCTAATTTTTCACTGTTCTGTCATAGGTTTACTCAAGGTTTTCACTTGCGCCAAAATGACATGCTACAGGAAGGGATAACTGGGAGCTCTGCAACCTTGAGCAAATTTGCTGACAAACTACGAAGAATTTGCAAATCGTCAATGAAGAGAATGAGAAGGAGAGGCAAACAGATGATTGGGAATAGAGGAAAGCTGGTTTTGACCGATGAAAGCAAATTTGGCCATAAAAGAAAGGTATGTGTGTTTGCAAAGATCATGTTAAGATATACTGTGGTTACAACAAGTACAATCAGAGATGGCAACCTGGAGGAGCCCTGGCCAATGCCTTTTAATGTCAGATGATGCATAGATGTGTCTGTGTATTTGGCTCACCCTGTGCACAAGCCACACACACCACTGGTGTACAAACAAATGTAGCGCCTCTCTGGTGTGACTATAGGTGATGAGAGAGGCTAACCTGAGTTCTTTCACAAATACTATTATATATGGGGTTTCACTAGTCCACTATTATAACCACAGTAAGTGTTTTTATAAACGATATATATATAAACCCACTTATAACTGAAATACCATAAATCAATACTTTCAACAGAATAACCTTTACATTCAATATTCCCCGTAGCATTAACTGGATGTACTATATAACTTTAAGTTACTGTATATCTCTGAACAATATGCTTTACCTCTGTATTAACACTCAAAGACCACACAAAAAGTTATGCAATAACAGAACTGTTTACTGAATAGAAATGTGGCGAAATTATAAATGTCACTTTAAACTTTTGATCCCTCGTCATAAACGCACAAACACAGACTTTAATACTCACACAAAATGCAATTATAACTCAAAATATCCCACTGGGCCCATAACCACACAATATAGCCGGCAAAAATAAATAAATAAAGATTTCCCAATACCAAGTTCACCCGTTGCAGGCCTGTATCGTTGCTCGGGTGCGACGTAGCCTTAAATACAGTGGCTCCTTCGCCGCGAGGGCTAACAAAGAAAAAAGGTACCTTTTAAATGGCGATGCAGCCACTCGTGCGCTGAGTCGAGTCGTCAGGGAGGCAGGCAGATGCAGAGAAGTTCAGCCCACGCCGGTCAGTCCACCCTCTGGCAGCCCTGCTTGTCTCTGTTGGCTGTCCTTATATTTTCCTCGCTGTCCCTCTACTCGGAAAGGCCTCGCTGTTTTAGCTGGCAGGTCGCTAGTTTACTAGCAGGCTACAGTCCATATCCAAGTCCCCGGCTAGGCGACTCAATAGCTAAGTAGAGTTCCAGTCTGCCTCACGTTAAAACTGTACACTTAACAGGCAAACCACTACTGTTTAAACACAGGCAAAGTCTCAGACCGAGAACTTTTACTTAAAATACTACAGGCGTCGAATTCACTTTCCGTGATTCAACTTTGCTCAACTTCACTCTTTAACAAGCTGATAGCGTGACTGTCTTCAAAATGCTGCATCTGTCGACTGACTTCTACGTTCATACAACGCTCGTTTTTTTTTCCTTCACTCCCTCCCCTTTGACCCCGCTCACAATTGGCTCATCAAAGAAAATACAAAAATGAAATAAATTTGAAAACATAAATACAGTGTTTGTTCTCTTCCTTTTACAGGCAGAAACACAGCATTTTAACATATTCCAGTACACCTTAAATTCTTAACACTTTACATGTGAAAAGGAATACCCCAAATCCAGTTACCCCCTGCAGATAACACAACGTCATTGCTGGCCAATGACTTTTAACCTACAACACTATTTATTACTAAATGAACTTAATATTATGCATTGCTTTTGGTTTTAATCTGAACATGGAAATCCCAACAGGGTTACACAAACCATCTGGGTTATTGCAATACCTGCCATCTCTGATTGCTCTTGCTTACCTTTTCATGAGCCATTTCAACATCAAAATCCTGTAAAGTAGGTAAATGAATTTTGGAATACACATAGAATGTTGCCTGTTGCACATGGGGACCCGGGTTTCAGTCCGGCCTAGGTCATGTTCCAACCCTGCCCCATCTCTCTCCCACTAATTCCTGACATTAGACAGTACTGAAAGTTTGGTTAAAAAAAAAAAAAAGTCTTGTGTTCTCTAAGCACAGAATGCTTGAATTTGTGAATTTCAGTATAACAGGGGACGTGCCAGCAACCAAAGTTCGTGGGTGTTTGGAATGTTGGGAGTCAAAGATGACAGAAGGAGACCCATTCTTAAGATTTTGCACCGCCATTCAGCAGGTCATCTCATGCCACTTATAAAGAAGCACATTCGAAGGGTAAGCTCCATCATTTCAGATGGATGGAGGTCTTACCGTCACCTTCGGAATGAAGGTTATAATCACCGGACTGTCAACCATAAGGAAAACTTTGTTGACCCCATTACAGGTGCATCATTTAGTACATTATTTATTTATAACCTTGCCCTGTGTGTACCTTGAAGGAAATTGTTTATAATGACATTGTATTGTCATTATAGGTGCACATACACAGAATTTGGAACGTCTTTGGGGTGTTTGTAAGTCAAGTGTAGTCAAGTGTTCAAGTGTATGTGAAAAATTGCAGTGTTCCTATTATAAACTGCAGTGTGTACAACTACAAGTTTGACATTGTATTTTGCCTATGCACCTTGCAATGTTTTGACATCATGGCAAAAGTAAGATCTGGAGGAGATTCATGCTGAGCTGCCCCTATGAGGTAGGGATCAAAATACGCTGGTAGACCTATTAAGAATCGCAATACAATATTCGCAAGGGTGTACATTTAGGGTGCATTTTTGGACCAGGAGGTTGTAACATGCCCAATTGTATATTAAATCACATCTACAGCTCATAAGCAACCAGAAAATATATAGTTTAGACATGTAGACTTCTGATAGGAATTTACGTGACAAAAAACAGTTTTAACAGACTGCAATTGATGGTCAATAGTGAAGCAATGGGTACATCTATGAAAGCAAAGTAAGTAATTCGTGCTCAAGGAAGAGGGTTCAAAATACACTGGTAGACCTATTAAGAACACACACACTCAATTCATCAGATAACAGAACACAACTATTACAGGTTATCACAATATTACGCATAGTCACAATTCAAATAATTTAACACAATCTGATTTAACTGATTAATTTTCGCTCATATTTCAATCTTGACATGAGCTGGGACATAGAGAATTTTTGAAGGATGGCCTTCCCTTCTTTGGTTGAACCAAGTGCCTTCATTAAAAGGGATTCTCCTATTGGTCCCCCTCTGATGATAGAATGGCACTGTGTCTCTAGGACCTTTGTGAGAAAAAGAAAGCAGTATGTTGTTTAACAAGTCATTTCACAACTATGTCCGTCTGGCGAAGCTGGCTATCTCTTTAATTTCAAATCGCTCTCTGATTTGTTGCCAATGAAAATCAAGCATTTCCAAGGGCTTGCTGTGGCGGGTTTAAGGCAAAGATGAACTAGTTCTATCATTGGGCATGCTGCTAGCTAACTCAGAGGAAAAAAAACATGTGGGGATGATTAACAAATCAGCAGAAATAGTTGGGGTTAGCTGCGTAACCTACTTTTGCATGCTCTTCTACTTAATCTCTTCTAGCAGATGATAAAAGTTTGAAGAGGCAGTGTCTGGGGTGGTCTTCTCAGGTAGACTTATGTATTAATATGTAATAATTAACATACCTCAATCTCCTCAGAGGAGAAGATTTTTCCCCCTCTGGAGCTCGGAGAGAACATGGAGCCCCCTTCATCGGGGTCATCTTCAGCCTCCACTACTCCCATCAGCTCCCCGAGGAGTCCTGCAGCTGACACCGAGCTCTTTTCTCGCTCGACGAGTCTGGAATATCATAAATAAGAAATGAGAAACAATTATAGGTAGACTGTACATAGAAGTATATAGAAATAAGCATAAAAGCAGCACAATAGCTTTTCCTTTACCTGTAGCACTTTGTGGCAGTCTCCACGCGATGAGCCATTAGATCTGCCAACTGTGTTTTCATTCCTGGCTCTTTCTCGTGAATGTGCGTCACTGCCGACTTCCTCATCAGGGTGCTTGTAAATGGAGTCACAAGCCCGCCCTTCTGCCATGCTGTCTGCGTGGCCTTTACCACCTGGCTAGACTCCAGTGGCTTTCCTGACCATGCCAGGAAAGCCTGTGGATGGGCTGAAACCGGCCAGCAATGGTCCAGGAAGGCCCTGAGCTGATTAAACAGCCTGGTTTTGAGGACCACTTTGGCTGGGCCGGCATGAAAGGAGGTCTTATGCTGGCTGACCGAGATTACCATAAAGCCATTCCTGTCCCTGGCATTGTTAACTTCCTCCATGGTCATGTTAGCCAACACACCAGGCCTATTTGCATTCGTCAGGCATATGCTGAGCATTATATGGTCTCTCATTAGTACATACGCCTGTTGTGTAACTACTTCACATGGAAGGCTATTTAATAGTTCATCGGCCATTTTTTTCGAGACACTTCCCATGTACGTCTCCACCATTTCAGGGGTGATGATATTTGTTAAATCATTGTCCATCCGTTGAAGTGCCCTTCTGTTTGTATCCCGCCTGTATGACGAAATCCATCTCCCAATCTGATCCAGGGCATTGCGCACATCATATGGGTTTCCGATTTTCTGGCATAACTGATAGTTAAGGTAATGTCGCACACTGCACAGATACGATTTTATCGTGCCAGGTAGAATTTTTTTTTTTTTTTTACGTATTTTCTTCCAGGAACACTGTCTGGAGACGGTCGGTGTTAAGGAGGTTGGAGGGCTGGTCTTTGGCGCCTAGAGCCATCAGCTGCTCTGTCTGGCGCCTATGCTGCCTGGCGCTCTTTTCATTCTTCAGCCCACCATTTGGTGACTTCAGCCACTCTTCAAATTGTTTGAGTTTTACATTGTCTGCCTTTCTTTTTTTTTTCTTTAGGCATTCTTGAAATTCTTTTGACCCTCTCTGCATTTTATGAAATTTTGTAAGATGTTGTGACAGCTGCTTAATTTTTTTCCCACATTTCTCAATGGGGCACATTGTTATTTTGTGGTAATCTTTCCATTTTGGTTTTTCAACTTTGTGTTGGGGCCTCCTCAGAGTTGCTGCAAGGACAGCGTCTTTTGTGTATTTATGTTGTTGCCTCAGATGGCGAGGAACGTGAACCACCTGGGCCTGGCAGCCTTCTACAGGGCACTGATTTTTTTGCGTTCTCCTGCTTGATGATATTTCTTTTGCCATTTCTTTTGCCACTTCTTTTGCCGTTAATGTAATGTTTTTGTGTTGAATGTTTCTTTTGTTCTTGTCTTTTTTCCTCTCTTTTTCTTTGACATGTTCATTCCCCTCCTCTTCATCTTCCTCTTCGTTCTCATCTTTTTCCCAATCAGTCTCCTCACCCTCTTCCTCTCCAACCTCCTCCTCTGTTTCGCTTCCCCATCTTCCTCCACCTCCTCTCCTCTTCCTCATCCCCGCCTCCCCCTCCTTCTCCCCCTCCTCCTCCTCCTCTGTTTCGCTTCCCCATCTTCCTCCACCTCCTCTCCTCTTCCTCATCCCTGCCTCCCCCTCCTTTTCCCCCTGCTCCTCCTCCTCCTCCTTTGTTTCACTTCCCCATCTTCCTCCACCTCCTCTCTTCTTCCTCATCCCCGCCTCCCCCTCCTTCTCCCCCTCTCCCTCCTTCTCCCCTTCCTCCTCCTCTCCTTCTCTCCTCCTCTTCCTCATCATCTCTTCCTCTCCTCTTCCTCCCCCTCCTCTCCTCTTCTTCCTCATCATCTCCTCCTCTCGTGGGATGAACAAGTCATCGCTGCCATTGCTTTCACTTTCAGTTGATGAAAAAAAGTCATCCATGGTTTCTATGGAGAAAAAATAGTTGATGTTCAATGGATTGATAGTTCTTTATTGAAATAGTTCTTTAATTAGATAGTTGTTCAATAAAGGTATAAAAATGGTAAAGTAATGTTTTTCCTTGTATAGAATTATGTGCCCTTATCATTGAAATAGACAGGTTCTCCATTTTATCTGAGCACAAACCTTTTTCTCCCAAGAAGGAGCACCTGATTGTCAATTCAAATCACTGATTACAAATGATCTAGAAAATATGTGAATTCATCTACTGCATTAAAATATGCCAGTTTATAGGATGTAAGCAATATATTCCTACACAGGCATTTACATAATCTTATTCATGGGAAATAACATGTAAAATTCAGACTTTCTTGGTACAAATGTAATACGATTCTGTCTGGAGCCATTCTACCCTGCCTGGGCTGAAATTATACCATTATGGTACAAGGTTGCCTATGGGCAACATGCATTTTTTTCCCTGAAAAATTCATGATTATACATTTTGTAATATGGTGGACATCTTTACTTGTCAAAAAATAATGCTTAGATTTTTATCAACATGATTTACTGGACTAAAGATAAACAGGATGCTTTTACTGAGAGAAAGCGTGGCACTGAAATGAAAAGAGGTGCCAGAACACCGCGGCCCACTTCAAGCACGCCTGTTCATAATGTAATTTAGAACTTGTCTTAAAACTCCCGACAACTGCAGCAAGTTCGCCGTTAACCTGGCTACTTTATTGTACATGGCTACATATAGAATTCACGTACCATTGCTCCCGCTCATTGCGCTAAATAAAGGCGGCAACTTGATTGGCCGGTGAGTAAGACGTTTGGTGATTGGCTGAGAAGTTTTGGCAGAGATTTCACTGACTGGTTTTGTGTTCGTAAAAAGAATCTGTGCTTGTGAATACGATTTGTGCCTGTGGGAGATTTGTTTTTTTCTCAAATACAAAGTATTTTTACATGTACAAAAAATCTATTTACAAGCACACATTTTTATTACAAGCACAAAACTTTGTTACTGAGACAAAACAGATTTTCACACAAGGACACATTGTTTTTACAAGCACAAAATATTTCCACGTGTACACAAATTCTTTTCACAAGCACAAAATATTTCCACGTGTACACAAATTCTTTTCATGAGCACAAGATATTTCTACGAGTACAGACGTTCCGGCAGGGAATTAATTCCATAGATATCACTACAACTTAAAATTCAAAAGTGCCATGATGAATTTGTACATGCAGGTTTTTCTATTTTTTCTTTTACTTATGGGCGAAATTCGAGTTGGTTCTTTAAACGTAAATGGAGCCAGGGAAAGTAACAAAAGGGCTTGGTTTTTTGAAGCTTTTAGACACAATAAGTTAGATATTGCCTTTCTTCAAGAAACGCATTCTGACCTAAGGAACTCTGCTGACTGGGCAAGGGAGTTTGACGGTCTTTCCTTGTTAAGTCATAATTTATCTAATGGTGGGGTTGCCATTTTATTTTCTCATGCTTTTACTCCAAGATCTTATCAAGTCGAGGAAATTATAAAAGGCAGACTTTTAAAAGTCAAAGCTCTTTTTGAAAATGCTAGCTTTGTATTTATGCACCGACTGTACCTATTGACAGGATGCTGTTTTTAAATACTTTACTGAGCATCATACAAAGCTGTGATCCTGATGACTTTTTACTTCTGGGTGGGGATTTTAATTGCACTGTAGGTGCTTTAGACAGGAATCATGTAGAGCCCCACATGCCCTCTCGTAGAAGGCTTGTTGAGTTAATAGCTTCCACTGACTTGATTGATATGTGGAGAAACTTTCATGGCTGCCAAAAGCAATATACTTGGGTACACCCCTGTAACAATATGTTGTCTTTAGCAAGGCTGGATAGGTTTTACGGTTTTAAGCATCAACTCAGCTCAGTCAGAAGCTGCTCAATTATTCCTATTGGTTTTTCAGATCACGGTTTAGTTGTTTGTTCCTTGTCTTTCAGATCTGTTAAACCCACAAGTTCTTATTGGCATTTTAATGTTAACTTGTCTGATTCCAATTTTAAAGAGGTGTTCAGACACTTCTGGTTTTCTTTTAGAACTACAATACCTACATTCCAGTCCTTGCAGCAGTGGTGGGATTTTGGAAAGGTGCAGATCAAGCAATTATGTCAAGAGTATACTTCCAATGTGACCAGAGACATAACTCTTAAAGGTCTTGAAAAAGAAATCATTGAGCTGCAGGTGGCCGAAATCGCATGCACTCCAAATTTAACTGAAAATCTGAAAATGAAAAAGAATTTATTGGCTGAGTTGTTAGGCACATCAGCACAGGGAGCTCTGGTCAGATCTCGTTTTCAACGTGCAGAATTGATGGATGCACCATCAAAATTCTTTTTCAATTTAGAAAAACAGAACGGTCAAATGAGATTCATTCACGCATTACGCTCTGAGAATGGTAGTCTTTTAACTGACCGTGCCAGCATACAGAACAGAGCAGTCAACTTTTATAAGGAACTGTATAAAAGTGAGATTCCACAGAGCTGGGTTGATGACAGTGCTTTCCTTGGTGGCTTACCCCAGGTGTCCACAGAAGCCAATGCCAAACTTGGCAGGGCTTTATCAATGGAGGAACTGGAAGGTGCCCTCCAAGGCATGGAGTGTGGCAAAGCACCGGGAGTCGATGGTCTGCCTATTGACTTTTATAAGTCCTTTTGGCCTGAGATGGGTAAAGACCTTCTAGCTGTCCTGGGTGACAGTCTAGCCAAGGGGCGGTTGCCTCTGAGTTGCCGTAGAGCTGTTCTTACCCTACTGCCAAAGAAAGGAGACCTCAATGAAATTACATCTTGGAGGCCAGTTTCAATTCTGTGCTCTGATTACAAACTGCTCTCTAAAGTTCTGGCAAATAGACTCAGCAAAGTTTTGGAGCAGGTCATCCACCCTGACCAGACATTTTTAGCATAAGTAATACTTTTAACCTGGAGTTTGGTCTAATTTATATAGATCAAGAAAAGGCTTTTGATAGGGTCGAGCACAGCTATTTGTGGAGTGCTCTTTCAGCTTTTGGTTTTAATCCGTCTTTTATTGATATGGTAGGAGTTCTGTACTGCGATGTTGAGAGTATACTCAAAGTTAATGGTGATTTGTGCACTCCTTTTAAAATTCATAGGGGTGTGAGACAGGGCTGTCCTTTGTCTGGCATGCTTTATGTCTTGGCTATAGAACCACTGTTAGTTAAACTAAGGCAAGAGATCAAAGGGTTAGCCATTCCTCTAAATGGAAATAATTTTCAGGTGTCAGCTTATGCTGATGACATTACTGTTCTTGTGAGGGATCAAACAGATATCCATACAATGCTGAAATTATTTAAAGATTTTAAGGTTTTTTCTTCATCAAAAGTTAACCACTTCCCAAACAGTACAGCCACACTTTTCGGCCAGTTAAGAGGAGAACCACAATTGCCTGATGGCTTATCCTGGGAACGTAATTGTCTCAAATATCTTGGAGTGTTTCTGGGGGATGAAACCTGGTTGTTAAGAAACTTTGAAAGTGCACTTGAAAAAATAAAGGGGCGTCTTAATAAATGGAAATTTTTATTTACCAAGTTGTCTTACAGGGGGCGTATCCTTATTATTAATAATTTGGCTGCATCCTCTCTGTGGCATCAGCTAGCATGTGTGGACCCCCCGGCTCAGTTACTTTCTAAAATCCAGTCTGTTCTTGTGAATTTGTTCTGGGACAATTTACACTGGGTGCCACAAAGTGTCCTGTATCTACCTAAGGAGGAAGGTGGCCACGGCCTTGTTCACCTGCAAAGTAGGACTGCTGCTTTCCGGCTACAGTTTGTCCAGCGCCTCCTCTCAGGGCCAGTGGACTCAGACTGGAAGTCTGTTGCCTGCTCCATCCTACAAACTGTTGAGCAGATGGGAATGCTGAGGATTTCAGTGCAGGTATATGTAGCCCTGATTGTAATGATCCTTTTCCCAACTTGTCTCTATCTCCCAACTTGAGACAGCCCAACTTGGCTGTGATGGTATTTTCCTTGAATCTGATAAAGTGTCTTTTTTGGATCCTCCTTCAAATGGTAAACTTTTATATAAAATGTGTGTAAAGTCCTTTAATAAGACATCTTTGGACAAGAGATCTGATACACCATGACGCAGTGTTTTAAATTTAAAGGACAATGCTAAACCTGAATGGAGAGTGTTGCACAAATCACCGTAACTAAAAAATGTGGGGATTTACAGTGGAGAATTCTTTATGGTACAGTTGCAGTCAATGCTTTTGTTTCTATTTTAAACCCTGAGGTAGGCCAAGAGTGCCCTTTTTGTTTCCTAAGGGAATCTCTTTTTCATGCTTTTATGCAGTGTGGGAGGCTAAGACTTATTTGTTGTTTTAAGGTTGCTTTTTATTTTGCTTAATGAACAATTTTCATTTGAGACTTTCATTTGTGGTTTTAAATATGCGCAAAGACGATGCAACAAGTGCCAACTGTTACATTTTCTTTTGGGGCAAGCCAAAATGGCAATATATGTCAGTAGAAGAAACAAACTTGAAAAAGATTCTACTGAAGATATTGTTTTGCTTTTCTCTGTTTTAGTAAGATCACGGATTTGTGATTGATTTTCGATTCTATAAGTTAATGAAGAATTTGGACACCTTTGAGCAAATTTGGTGTCACAATGGTGCACTACGTTCAGTTAAAGGTGATGAATTCCTTTTTGCACATTTTTTATCACCTGGCTAAAATGTGAAAATTATTTATCTATTTATTTTTGCAGTTTTGTTGTTACTAAATAGCAAATTCAATTCTCTCTCTCTCACTCTCTGAAATGAAAAAGCTGTACACCAAAAGTCCTCTCTTGACCCCACAACTACAACTACGGAAGCAGTAATCTTAAAGAGAGGGGTCTCCCTCTGTCTTTCTCTCTCTCTCTCTCTCTCTCTCTCTCTTTCTCTCTGTCTCTCTTTCTCTCTTTCTCTCTGTCTCTCTCTCTCTTTCTCTCTCTCTCTCTCTCTCTCTCTCTCTCTCTCTCTCTCTCTCTCTCTCTCTCTCTCTCTCTCTCTCTCTCACTGTGGCTGGGGTTGAGGTAATTTGTATAAAGTTGTCAACCCAAGTGGGAGGGCAAACAAGTAGCACCAGTGCAAAGCAGGATGAATTGCTTGTCATGCTAAAAATACAAGCAATACATAGTTAAATGATGGTGAGATCACTTAACTTAACTTATTTTTAACTTATATATCTTTATTATATCTTTATTACAGCACCCTATTATAAAGTGTTACTAAATGTGCCCCTGCATTACACTCCTATGCCCAACTGAACTGTTTGGTATTACTCCATCAACACGGGTGACATACTGACAGCCTACAGTTGGTCCCACAGTAAACTCAATATGCTCACATTGTGATGATCACAGCAGGGTTGCCAAAGCCTTTGGGAGCCCAACCACACACACACACACACACACACAAACACACACACACTCACACACTCACACACAAACACACCCTAACCACCCCTGCACTCCCCAAACAGACCACAGACAACCCCTAGCTGTGTACCGTTGAGGACGATGAACACTGGAGCAGAAGGGCACACTCAAAGATGTTGACCCTTGCATACAAAACCATCTCAGGATCAGCCCCAGCTTATCTGAGGGAAATACTAAGGCCGTATGTTCCTGGCACACAAACACAACCCGACTAGCCGTGCCCCCTGCTCACACTAAGCGTTACCAGGCAAAACTGTTTTCTGTAATTGTCCCTCAGTGGTGGAACAAACTTCCAGAAGCTACAAGACTAGCATCATCCCTCTCAACCTTCAAGAAGTATGTAAAGACTCTCCTCTTCCACGACTACTTACTGCACTAATGCCTGAGCTGGCCCAGGCATGTTGTGTGTTGTGTGTGTGCTTGACCCTTAAAACTTAACTGCAAAAAAAAAAAAAAAAAAAACTAACCCCAGTTGGCATTTGCACTTATTGCTCTGTATATCTCCTGTGCACTTTGTATCTGCAAGTGTTGTACGCTGTGATTATGTCCTCTATTGTAAGTCGCTTTGGATAAAAGCGTCTGCCAAGTGTAATGTAATGTAATGTAATGTAATGACTCTGAAATTACAATGGCGGTGTGAGTTGATGGAGGGTGTCTCAGTTTGAGGAGATAAGTACTTGTCTTTCACCTGAAACAGCCCTGCTGAGCAGACACTGTCATATGCAGACACTGTCATATACACACACACACACACACACACACAAACACTCTCATCAATCCACACACGTGCAAACTCACCGACCCTCACCTCCACACACCTCTGCACCGATTCTCATGCACCCACACAAACAGCTCCACCACCCCCCCCTCCCCCCCACACACACACCTTCCACCACACCCCTTAGGGCACTGACAACAGTTACTGCAAGGTTGCCAAGACTCTTTTTATGTTTTGTTCTGTTTTGTTTTGTTTCTTTATATTCATATCAGCACAAAGAAGAGATAATGGCCTCCATTTTGTGTTTTGCATCTGGGATATTTTTATCAAAAAAACAAAAGCAGTGAGCTGAGCGACACATCCAATTTGAAACGGGTGCTGAGTGTACCTAAGGTTGTCATTGAAATAGCGCTCAGAGCTCTGTCATTTGGTAATCATTTCTCATTTTTCTTCTTTTTTTAGAAGTGAGGAATAAAACATCCTTATCAGACTTCTGGATCTGAATAGACCAGCGGAGATAATTATGTCTGAGGTCTCCACAGAACTCATCAGAATATCCCTTCCACAGACAATATGTGGCTGTGGTGCCAAAATCACTGTCATCTATTTTTGGCGTATCACACGCGTATCTGGCTGTTGCCGAAGGGTAATTACCTCATGCGCTGAGGCGAACTGGTTGGAAATGACAAGCCAACACTTTTCCTCTCTCTCCTCTCTCTCCTCTCTCTCTCTCTCTCTCTCTCTCTCTCTCTCCCTGTCTCTCTGTGCCTCATTCTCTCCCTCTCTGCAACTCACTCTCTGTGTTTTGTTTGTAAAAGTTCATTCTACACACACACACACACACACACACACACACACACACACACACACACACACACACACACACACACACCATGCCTCCCTAATGTCCTATAGTTGTCATTCTCTTTCTATCTCACTCTTTCTCGTCTCCCTCTCTTTCTTGTTCTCTCTTTCTCTTGCGGTCTCCCTCTTTTTTCTCTCTCTTTCTCTGTCTTGCTCTCTCTCTTTGTCTTTCTTGCTTTCTCTCTCCCTCTCTCTCTCTCTCTCTGTTTCTCTTTTGTGCTCACCCCCTCTTTTTCTTGAACTCTCCACCTCTCTCTTAGTCTCTTTTCTGACCGAGATGAGATGCAAATGACCGAGTTCACCGCACACCCAGACCCAGCGTTTGCAGCGTGGCCCCCTGACAGAGAGCAGCATTCTGGGGGAGACGGGGCCCCTAATTATGCTAACCACCACCGCCGACATGCACTGTAAGTTCAACGCATCGCATCGCATTCGAACCTGATGGTTTACACCGAGGAGAGTGGGAGGGAGACAGAAGAGCAGGAACTAAACACCCCTCACCTGCTGTGTCCCATTTCAACAAGAAAATGGAACCGTGGTTAACGAGAACAAGTGTTTTTTAAGTTTTGTTTTGTTTTTTTTAACAAGAGCTGTGTTTTTGCCTGCTACTCTGCCACTCCGCTTGGCAGCACTACAACATATAATTACTCAGAGTGAAGGGTCTCTGAGTTCTGTGTTCTCTCCCTCCACCCCCCTCTCTCTGTATCCCTCTATCTTTCTCCCTCATATCTATCCCTCCCCTTCCTGCCTGCCCCTACCTCTCTTTCTAGCACTGTGCCCCTCTCTCCCCCTCTCTCTTGGCATCGCTCTGTGTCGTCCCTCATCTCTCTCTCTGTCTCTCTCTTTCTTCTTCTCCATCTCTATCTCTCTCTCACACTTGCCATATTTCTGCTTCTCTCCTTGGCCGTGTTTATGCCGTGGGTCTTGGCTGTTTTGATATTTTTCTTCTAAAGGTTTTCTATGTGATGAATAAGGTATGAGACATAAAGTACAGCAGCAGACTAATAATCTGATACAAAGTGGATACTTTTGAGAAGAGGCAATTAAAGAATTTTCTTTCACTTCACACACACACGCACGCACGCACGCACGCACGCACACACTTTTTTTTTATCTCTCTCATGTTCCCACTCACAGAGAGAGAGAGAGGAGAGGTTTACTTTGTCGCTTTACAAAGAACATATTTTTAAGTTTAAAGAAAGGAAACTCATTTCATTTCATTAGGTTTCTAAAGCCTCCAGTGAAACATCCACCTCGCATACTTCTTTAATGACTAAATCTTTCTTTCATTATAGTGTATCCACCAAACACATTCAACATGAACAGAGGCCCAGCTACCTTGCACTTTGCCATGGATGTCAATACCAATGCCAATGTGTTTTTGTGACTTTTTCATAAATTCTGTAGGAAGAATTTAATAACTTATTCAGGAAGTACTTGAGTAATTTATACACTGTAGTATATTAATTTTAAGGTGTGGTAAATATGCTGGGAACAGTGTTTTTATTCATTAAAATTATGTGTGTGTGTGTGTGTGTGTGTGTGTGTGTGTGTGTGTGTGTGTGTGTGTGTGTGTGTGTGTGTGTGTGTGTGTGTGTGTGTGTGTGTTGTGTGTGTGTGTGTTTGTGTGTGCATTCATAAGGAGTTGTGGGGTGGGGGGCGATTTTGGACATTGGTATTAACAATTTTGAGAAAGGTGTGATGCAAATGGTGGTGGTGTGTGTGTGTGTGTGTGTGTGTGTGTGTGTGTGTGTGTGTGCGTGTGTGTGTGTGTGTGTGTGTTGGACGAGCTGTTGTGGACTTATTGAAGCTTGTTGGAGAGGTCAGCTGCAAATAGCAGTGGTTGGGTGATAGGTGTGTCGGGCTGGGGGGCTGGAGATTTGGGGGTGGGTTGGTTGTGGACTCGTGGAAGCAAATGGTAGTGGTTGTGTGATGGGAGTGTGAGTGTGTCGGGGGGAGCTGGAGAATTGGGTGGGGGGTTACTTTTTATTGAAGGAAATGTTAGTTGAGTTAGTGAGTGAGTATGTGGGGTGGTTACTGGAAATTTGGGGTGGAGGGGTTGTGGGCTTATTGAAGCAAAAATGGTAGTGGTTGTGTGATGCGAAAGAGTGTAGTGGGGGGCGGGGGGTTAAGTAGTTGGGCAAATGAAAGCAGGGTCGAGGCCTCGAACAACGTGCTTGAGAGGGTGGCATCCTGCCCTGTTGGTGTTTTTTTATTGTTTTCATTTTCTTTTCTGTGGATAATCATCTGGTTAACGGGCACCACATGGCACTGCGTGTTACAGGAGTCCTCATTTCTCCATTAGGAGCCGGACGTTAATGAGCAGGCTGCTGCTGATGGGGATTTAATGCGCCCAGCGAGGGCTCGCCAACAGAGCTGAACGTGTTGGAGGGGCCGCAAAAATGCTGATCTCTGATGTCCATTAGGACATGACCAGCTCCAGTGCCCTGTATACATTAGGCACCCTCCGCTCTTTATTTATCTCTCTTTCTCTCTGTCTCTCATTCTCTGTCTCTTCCCATCTCTTTCTCTCTCTCTATCTCTGTGTCTCTCTCACCATCTCTCTCTCTCTCTCTCTGTCTCCCAATCTGCCTTTGTAACTCACTCTCTCCCATTACAATTTGAAAATTGATTGAAAGCCTTCTCTCTGCACGAGAGTGTTTGTGTAAATGTGTGCACCCCTCTCTGTGTAAGCATTTGTGTGTGTGTGTGTGTGTGTGTGTGTGTGTGTGTGTGTGTGTGTGTGTGTGAAATAGAGAGAGAGAGAGAAAGAGATGTAGAGAGGCACAGAGATAAAGTACACCACAGATAGAGAGAGAGAGACAGGGAGAGAGAGAGAGAGAGAGAGAGAGAGACAGGGAGAGAGAGAGAGAGAGAGAGAGAGAGAGAGAGAGAGTAACACAACAGAGTTGTTTCTGATTTACAGTGATGGCGCTGCGGAGAGCACAGACAAGTAAATTTGCATGATTAAATTAAAATGTTTTCACATGGTTACCATCCCACATCTCCTTTCCCTCCTCTCTCCCCTCTACCCCCCATTGCTCGCAGTGTTTGTCTGTATTTATGACAGCAGGCTACTGTACTCTCTGTCACAGCCACACTTGGATGAGCTCACTCACTGGGAGTTATCCAGCTTCTGTGCCGTCCACATGCATAATTTTAGACCCATAGTTCAGGATTCTTAGAGCATGCCTCATAAACAAATGTCTATTGTGCATAATACATCTTGTGTCCACACAAATATAGCAGCAGGGACATGACAGTAATAGACTGTAGCATTGTTTTTTTATGTTTTACACATCTACAAGGATACGTGAATAGTAGGACACGTGAAATTGTTGGTCGTCAGTCTAAACTGTGCATTGGGAGGGGGCAGAAAACTGCTAGAATGCAGTTGGGGGATGGCTACCTGATGAAGGGCAGAGGTAGGATAGGTGATGGGGGTGGGATAAAGTTCATAAAGTGCAGTTGGGGTTGGTAGGGAGGATTGACTGTGGTGGCCGATGATAGGTTGTGTGTGTGTTTGTGTGTGTGTGTGTGTGCGTGAGTGTGCGTGTGTGTGTGTGTGTGTGTGTGTGTCAGTGTGGGGTGGTGGTGATAGTGCTGCATGCAACCAATCAAAAACAACTACTTTTTTCCAGTGGTTTTTTTTTCTTCTAAACTTTGTCAAGGCCTTTTGTAGGCTGCTGCATAGTTGATCCGTTTCCAGAGTATTTCAATTCATTGTTTGAGGTTACACTATTGAATACGCCACCCCTCATCCTGTTTTACATTGCATGCCATTTTCCCTCGAATGGGTTGGATTTTGCATTTGAATCACTACAGCTAAATGTGATTAACACTCATATTTAGCTTTGACAGTGTTTACCATTTCAAAGGATGGGCATTATCTCACTAAAGCCACATCCAAACAGCAAACACAATAAAAGGTCCCTGGTGTGTTGACTTTTCGGGGAGAATGCTAAATGCATTACCCTCACAGTGTCAGCACTTTTGTTGAGCGCTGTGGGAATGCTGTTGTGTACGTACTGTACAGGGGAGGCGAAATAACATTTCTAATGCTTTTTTAAAGTTAACGTCCCCTTGTGAAATCCCTTGTGATCTGCTAATGATACATGTGTCCATATGGCTCCATGGAAACAAAATCTGATTTTAGTCCAATTGTTCTACCCATTTCGGTTAAAAGATGTTGTATAAATTCAGTAGTCAGTTCAGTGGTGCCTAGCCGTATTAACTAATATGGTTTCACACAAGTTTGTATTCTGGTCACTGACCCTCCAGTGAGCTTTAGCATTACTGTCACAGGTATTCCTCTGGAGTCATTAAATTGGAAATATGGCCAATATAAGATTGATTCTTGTTCTGGGGCCATAAGGGGAAAAAAGAAAATTATTTGTCTGTTGGACTCTCTCCATTTGTCTCAGGCTTGTACTCTGTCTCTTCTTCTGTCTCTCTTTTCGCTCTCTTTTCTCAACCTCCTTCTCTCTCTCTCTCTCTCTCTCTCTCTCTCTCTCTCTCTCTCTCCCTCTCTCTCTGTGTCTCTCCCTATTATTTAATTGAACTCAGAGCGAGGTCCCGGAGCTGCAGGTGTTCCTTTTTATCTTCCGTTAGCACAGCACAGATTCACATCCTTACTTGGCTATCTGCGATCGCACTAATGTTTATCTTAGGGATGAATAATGACCCGCAGGCCTGTCCGAGACAGATCTAGGCAACACAGAGGTGAGGGAAATTTTAATTCAGTGGCTCCGTAAAGGCATGAAATTCCAGGTATTAGCATGTAATCCAGCGTCTCTGCCAGCTTCGCCGACTGTTTGTATTTTGCTTTTTTTCTGTCCTGTGGCTACATCAAATGTTGCTCCTGCCAGCCATTGTTGTTTTTTTGTCAATAAAACGGCATGTTGACGTATTGGTTTTCTTTCCACAGAGCTCTTATTTAGTGAAGGATAGGGAAAGCAAAAGAAAGAGATACTTTCGGCACAGTACATCTAAAAGTAAACAAGTGATTTTTCACTCAAAGGCACATTAAAGTTGTTTTGTCATTCCTGATAATCTATACAGAGAGCCGAAAGTGCACCTTTACAACATTTCAGGAATATTGGTGATTTGAGGATAGTGATTATTAACAGAACATTGAAAGCATTAGAAAAGCATTTAGAGCTGTGAAAACCGGCAGGTCATGGTGGGTGTGGATTAGTAATTGAATTTCTGATAACCAAACCATTACTGTGAGTTATTTAGATGTATACCTGTATTGTCACTGTATACAAGACAGTGAAATTACAGCTGCCCAATCCAGTGGAGTTTAAAAAGACACACACATCATACACCCACACACCAGGGACACACATCATCACACAGGACAGAACAACTTAGACAACACTGACAGAGAACAAGATAAAGTGCTAGGTAGATTAAGTGCAGAGTGACACATATTGTACCAAGTCTCAGTGCTAGTAGTAATAATAATAATTTCCTTTTGCACTGTGGTTGTGGACCAATACAGGTGGGACCAGCACAGGGGGGTTGGTTAGGGTGGGATAGTGTCACTGGATGTATTTGCTGGATGGATCTGGGGGGGAAAAAACTGTGTAGTAGTCTGTTTGTGCATGCTTTGATTGACCTGTAGCGCCTTCCTGAAGGCATCAGTTCAATGTGGTGGTGGCCAGGGTGGGAGGAGTCTTTTATGATGTTTCTTTTTGCTTTGGGAAGGCACTGGGTGTCTGCAATGTCCTCCAGTGATGGAAGAGAGCAGCCTATGCGTTTTACAGTGGAATCAGTAAAACGCATCATCACCCTGTCAGAGACCCAAACCTATTGACTGAATGATGAGTCCACTGTTTCTTCACTGAAAAGGTTTTTTTGGCCATCCTAAACTGCAGAAGCACTGACTTTATGCTAATCCATCCATCCTTACACAGGAGGCAATGTCATGACAGACTTCAGCACATTTATTTAGCACTTAAATTCAGCTCCATTCAGTTACGACTGTGATTGAAATATCATTTACCAAATACCATTGAATTTTCCATGTCTGTTTAACAAGAACATGTGACCAGCAAGTCTCCATGCTATACAGACACAAGCTGAACTAGCTCGACACAAATGACTGCAAAACTGGTAGACTAATCAATTGTGAATGAACTTGTCATCTCCATTTTAGAAATAAACAATATGAAACGTGTGTCACCTTGGCTCAGCTCAGTCAAAATAGAAGTGAATGGCGTGAGTATCATGTCATACCTCGTCTTAGCTCTCCCACACACACACACACACACACACACACATACACACACTCACTTGCATACACACACACATACACACACTCACTCTCTCACACACACACACACACCACCCAAGCACCTGTTATAAATAACCTTGAGCTCAAATTGGCAGACTGTTACTCTCTCTTTCTGAGTGAAAAGGGACCATAAATCAAGGTCTTGTAAATGATTAGCATTGCATAGACTGTGCCTGACTGCGGGAGAGAGGGGGGAGATGTGTGTGTGTGTGTGTGTGGGAGGGAGGGTGATGGGGGTGTTGGAGGGGTGGGGGGCAGCAATATTCTACTCAGCAGTAAATGAAATATTGTCCCTGTGCCCCCCCTCCTCTCCGGCGGAACATTGTTTGCCCTGTGCCGATTGGTCGGCCGGATCTGAAGAAGGGGAAAGGGCAAAGCGTCTATATTGTCACGGGCGAGAGTGGGATCCGATGTCCGTCTGTCAATCACTTTGATGGGACAAGCACTCACTCACAAGCCCACTGGGGGCTGTGGATCAGAGGCAAGGTGTGTGCAGAGCAGGGTCCCTGTGTGTGTGTGTGTGTGTGTGTGTGTGTTTGTGTGTGTGTGTCTGTGTGTGTGTGTCTGCGTGCGTATGTATGTGTTTGGGGGGGGGGTTGTAAAAGTGTGTGTGTGTGTGTGTGTATGTGCACTGTGTGTGTATGTGTGTGTGTTTGTATTGGGTAACTGTGTGTGTGTTTGTGTGTGTGTGTGTGTGGGGGGGGGCCTTGCAATCCCTCCTTTACTTCAACACTGCTTTGAGACACCAGGAATAATTTATGCATTGTGCCGTGTTATATAAACTTAGTCTTTTTCAATGGGGACAGTACAATAAATATAGCAAAACTGCTGCTAGTCATTGCATGTTCATGCATTTCATGACGTCCCAGCTCTAAGCTACTGTATAGTTTCCACATCCGTATGCCTGCTACAGGTTTCACTACGGAAGGGAGAGAGCGATGCTAATATAGTGGAATTCAACTGGCATTAAATATATTTATACATGGAAATAAAAAGACAAACAGCAAGCTACAGCAACAGCTACAGCAGTGATACTCAAGACATAAACTTTAAAAAGAACATAAAAAAGAACTTCAAGATAAGGATACGACTACACAAATACCTCTGATCCACATTCTTTATGGCATGCTTGCTGGTAAAATGCACAAATTTGAAGCCACTTCACCACAGTGAAGCATGCCTTTAAAAGAGGTTATATATGTTTCAAACAGTAGCAGTTTATCCAAGGTTTTACGAGCTAGTCAAAGGATTTATGAAGCCTTTTGAAGTGGACTGTTATCTGTGAAGCGCCATAGCATGATGTAACCTAGTGAGAGTGCTTCTCTCGTCCAAGGAAGGGAAGTAAGTCTTTGACCTGACTTAGCCTCAGTGATGATTCTGGGGGAAAGTGTTTTGATCTTATCGTAGTCAAAAATCAGAGGCCTCTTTAGATTCAGCCATTAGGCAAACACATCGATGTCTTCCTGTTTTTTTTTCCTCTTCATCTATTCTATTTGATGTTTTCTGTTGGAGTTATATTCAGGAAATGTCATTGTCAAAGCAACTAAAATGCTGAACTTCCTCACCTCAGGTTCAGGAGTCTGTTCAAACTTTGCTTTGAAATAGGTCCATGGGCCTTTTTTTTGACGTTTGCCTTATCTACTTTGTTTGTATCAGCCTTTCAGCTTGGCTGTCCCAGACTTCTGTCCCAAATAGTTATTTATTTGCTTGTTTGATTGATTGTTTGTTTGCTTACTGAAACAGCATCATACGTGGCAATCTGCCACCGACATTTCATATCTCAGTGGATTTCAATCATTTACATCTAACCAAAACACCACACCACATTGCCAAATCCCAGGATGAAAGTTGCAGACATAGAAACGGCCGGATGATACAGTGCTGTTTAAGGTCTATAAAAAGAATTGTCCCCTTGCCATTTTTAACTGCCCCCATAGTCACCTCAGGACTGGCATCAAGCCTGCACACCAAGCATGCTAACAAGTCTTTAGCAGTGCCAACTGTGCTGTTGTTGGGGTTCTCAAGCTTTTACAGGCCCTGCTAAGCAGTTAGCATGCTAGTTTTTAGACACAGACTCTTTCCTTCTCTTTCACTTTACTTTGCTTTAAAGCTATCCCAGACTAGCGCAGACTTCACCATGACGCTTCTCCTGTATAACGGCAGCTTCTGGATCAATGTTATCGGTAAAATGAATACTATTAGCCACACAGATCTCGATTAGATTAGATCATCAGATCACCCCAACCAACCATTCAGGACCTATACACATCACACTGTTCCAAGAGAGCCACCAATATCATTAAGGACACCACCCACCCAGCACACAAACTGTTTGCCCTCTTACCATCTGGAAAGCGCTACCGCAGCATGCGGTGCCACACAAATAGACTGAGAAACAGCTTCTTTCCACAGGCCATCAGGCTACTCAACACAATGAAGAAGATTCCATGAACATGTTACTGACATCCACACACTGATGTCCATGCTGCTTTTACACTTGCACTTTACCAACTGCACCTTCACTTATCGCACCTTACATATTGCACATTTCACTTTTTCACCTACACCAGCTACCAAGAAGAGCTACCTCGAACTTTCCTTCTTGTTGGAAGCGTATATGTTTATCTCAATGTCTTATGTCTATTTATTGTGGATGTCTGTGCACACTTCATGTGTGTGTGTGTGGGTGTGTGTCTGTGTCTGTGTCTGTGTGCGTGTGCGTGTGCGTGCGTGCGTGCGTGTTTCTAGTTCAAATTGCACATTTGGTGTCTGGTGAAACGCAATTTCAGTCCTCTGTGTAATTCCTGTTACATAGTGAATTGACAATAAAGTACACTTTGACTTTGACTTTGATTAGCTCATGGCATGTTTTAGCATAATTAGCAGAGCTGCTTTGCAGCCTTGCAAGACCAGGAGTCAGGTGTTTTGATGTAATCCAGCATCTAACTGCATCATGTGGAGTACGAAAAATCCATATTTTATTATTAAGCCACCTGGTTTCCCTCTCCCAGATCTGCCAATAATGTTAAGTGAGCTGCCACCCACACAGGCAGGCTGATGGAGTCAAGGCATCATGAATCAGCTCACGTCCACACAGACACCTCAGACTTCATGGCCGGCCTTTTGGACACTTATGTTCCTTCCCTCTTCATGAAAATCAGTACTGCAGGATGTACCACCAACCCCTTACCACTCCCTTATCTCTCTCTCCCTCTCTCTCTCTCTCTCTCTCTCTCTCTCTCGCTCTCTCTCTCTTCCTCAAACACACACACACAAGCAGATGCACACACAGATACACACACACACACACACACGCACGGTGCCAAACTCCCAGTCTGCTGTGTATGTGGACTTTGGCATTGTCATGTGGGTGCCTGCTGACAAAGCAGTTCCCCACAGGTTGTGTGGTGACTGAATGTCCACTTACATGGCTCATAGACAACCTATTTCTGGGAAATTGCACCATCATTGCAGCCCTACCTTTTTTGGCAGAGAGAGAGAGAGAGACAGAGAGAGAGAGAGAGAGAGAGAGAGAGAGAGAGACTACATGTACACATTGTGTAAACTATGCAAGGCCAGGCCACTTACTAATTCTGCATAGGGCAGGACCGCAATGGATGCCCTTTCATGCTGCTGAAGAAGCATTTCTGCTAACGCTTTAGCCCTTTAGCACCAGAGTGTGACCTTTTCCCCAAACACGCCATATCAGATAATTAGCCATCAGCCGATAATCAATGCTCGATCAGAAGAGCAAGGTCATGTTGCTATTAGCAGCACTTGTAATGATGATTCCTGTGCTACTAAATGCCAAAGGGTTAAAAAAGGTTAGCATCACATGAGCAACAACACTTGATTTAGCTGAACCCTCAGCTCTTTTACTTGCTGGCAAACTTGCATTATTGCACAAATGTTTACTTTTTCCCCTATCCCACTTACACAATCACATTAGTCACATCACTTACATTGTTATTACATTGTCATTACATCTAAATGTTTACAGACTGCCAATTTGCACAGCTCTCTCTGAGCAAAATCTTACTGAAGATTTGTCCTTCAAATGTGTTTAAGTATGCACTGTTAACTACTTTGCCGCAATTTCGCTTGATTGAAGTCAATATTTATCTCCATGGAGACCAGTAACCTTGACCTTGATTGGAGAATTAATATTGATAGCTGCTTACTCTACAGACACGATGTGTAATCCAATTCAATTATTGCAACATTTTACTGTTGATTGTGAACATACAGACACATAACAGCTCTCTTCAGATACCATGTACATATTTGAAAAAGGAAGGCAATATTCACTGGTCCAGTTCCTGAACCAAACTTTGCTGAGTCAGTAGAACATGAAGGAAAGCACTGATACTCAAAACACAGTTTGCATGATTAAATCCCACATAATTAGTCAATATTATAGCTTATTTGTCCGTAAAGATGTTCATACTCAATGTCCCTTTGAGAGGTGTGACCAAAATGCCACGTGCGGATAGGAATTTGGCTCAGCTGGGGTGAACAGAGCATTTTTGAGGGTGGGCAGGGCTTGTCCCTGGGGTGCACTGCCCACCCCTGGTCACCCACTTGGTTCATTTGTCCTTGAAGTCAGGATGTTCTACTCCTAGGGCCCTCATTTCAGCAACAGAGTTGTAAGTAAACGCACAACAGTGCAATCAATATAAGAACAGGGTCCTTGCTTGAGCGATACAGTTATATATATGAGTGCCCCAGAGCTGAATGCGTATGCGATGCCTCTGATGCTGCTCTACTGCTCCAGTTACATTAATAGTGTGAAGCAGTACAAATGTTCAGCCAGCACACCATGTATCAGAGCAATGACCAGGGAGATCTCATTACTGTACACTGCAGTCAGAAGGAAAGTTCTGTGCATTTTTTTTCTTTCTCTTTCTTTGTTCTAGTGTTGTAAAATAGTGTTAAAGGCGGTCAAAGTTGACCTTGACACTGTTCTTTAATGCATTCACACGTCAAAGACTGGAGAAAACTGCCAAGCACACTTTATTTCAAGCTGGGGTACATCCGAAAAAAAAAAAAAAAAAAGTGATACCCAAAGCATTTTGGACCCGTTCTGCAATTCCACTGCCTAGACTGTATGGATTAGCACATTCTTCACACACACACACACACACACACACACACACACACACACACACACACACACACACACACACACACACACACACACATGCACACACACTCCCAACCAGTCAGCTCGGACCCAAAGACGTGTAACTACATTATTCTGACAACAATTGTATTGACATGTCTTGGTGTGGTATACGATAAAGTGATTTAAAAAGAGTCCTGTAAGCAGGTTTCATTCTGTCGGCTTTATTGGCTGAAAGAGGCACGAGCAGCGTGCTGGATGGGCACCGTATTAAAATTGAGGCAAAAAAAGGCCGAATCAGGGCAGCTTTTGCTAAATTGGACCAAAAAAATACAACAACAACCTTGGATACACTCTTCAATAGGAGCGTGTGTGTGGTGTGTGTGTGTGTCTCTGTCTTGTGTGCGTGTGTGTGGGTTTTTTTTTTCCTAGCACCCAGAAAAGCATCACGACTCATTCTTTGCTTTAGCTATTTTCAAGCAGATTGTTGTTCTCTGTGTATCCAGGTTTAAAGAAGATATAAGAGAAGTACTAGAGGTGATGTCAGTGTTGGCAGACATCTTTATTAGTCTTAAATGGAGTCATAGTCGTACTCATGCCTGGTGATATTTCTCTCTCTATTACTTCTCATTCATCTCCCTTTGTCTCTCACTTTTTCCCAGTGCCCCAGTTAAAGAGAAAAAAAGCCTCTTTAAAATAGCTAATAAAGAACCACACATTCATTTATCCATAACAGTCATTAGTTTTCTGTTTTTTCTTTTCAATAAGTCTACTACTCTGTACACAAATACACAAATAAACTGACAGACTTACACTTCTCTCCCCATATACACTCACACACACATATTTAAGAAGCGAGTTTGCAGGACCTTTTGTTGTTCTTTGTTTCCTGTGTTTTCACACCTTTTTACCATCTTTAATTTAAATCATGTGTATATTTTTATATGTTTGACTCCTGGGTTTCCTATGTTGTGTTCCCATTTCTTCATTTATTTATGGGTTCGTAACAGACACAGACACACACACACACAGACACACTCACACAGACACACACACACACTACCCACTTTCTCACCATGTTGTTGGATTGCTCAAAGCCACCAAATGCAGGCTATTATTTACTGTGTCTTCATCTGGAGCAGGCTGGGCCGAGCGCTGCACTTGAAGTGAGGTGCCACAGGGGGCAGACAAGCCTCCCTCGGCTCCTAAAAACTAATCACTGAGCCTACACCTCTCCCTCTCCCAGGGGCCTCCCTTCTGCTACCGGACGTGTGTGTGTGTGTGTGTGTGTTTGTGTGTGTGTGTCTGGAGAGAGACAGAGTGAGTCTCTCTTTTTGTGTGTGTGTGTGTGTGTGTGTGTGTGTGTGTGTGTGTGTGTGTGTGTGCGCGTGTGTTTGTGTGTGGAGAAAGACTTTGTAAGTCTCTCTTTCTCTCTCTTTCTGTGTGTGTGTGTGTGTGTATGTGTGTGGTTGTGAAGCCCTCCTTCTCTCTTCTCCTTTCCCTCTCCTTTCTGGTGCCAGCAAAGGAAACCTTTTTTCTTATTTTATTTTTACTCATTTCAGTAGCCTCAACCTTGCTGTTCACACCAAACAAATGGTGTTACAGTGATATACTTTAGCTGTCGGCTGTTAGTTTTTAAGCCCTTAATGGGCCATTGCCCGATTCTTGTTCACAGCTAGGAGTGTTTTGGAGTATGATGTTTAGCAGACTTTGTATTTATTTGTTTTGTTGTTTGTTGGTTTAAAGCAGGAACTACATGTGCAGTGCATGGGTTTATTACACACACCTCAGTCAATGACAGTCACCCAGACCATGATGCCATATGACTACCAATGAGGTGTTCAGATGGTCCTATAGGATGGTCCTATAGACAGGGGTTGCCTCTACAAATTGTCGGCCTCCTCAAAGAAACTAATTTTGGGCCCCCACATCAACCATATCATGGCCCTGTAAAGCTCTGGGCCCCCTGAACCATCCTGACGTACCCCCCTGCCTATAGATAGGTATCGACGTTGTTCACAGATGCTGAGACTGTTAACCCCTTGATGCAGTGGGGCATTTTGGGTAATTTCCGCCTATATTTGACCTTGAACTTCAGGCTCTAATATCTCTGGTTCTACACATTCCATAATGATGACCCATGACTTAAAATGAAGAAGACACTTGGGCCATCAATTCAGACATTTAAGTGTTTTATTATAGTCATTATTGATTCATTTGTGCAGTTGGAAAGACAGAAAAAATTGTAATAAAATTCAAAAACGCCTAAAATATTTGTTGAATTTGCAGTGTGGAAATGGTTATAAGTGTCACAGGAACCTAAAAAAAGCTTTGTATGGTTCACCCACATCATGGTAACAAGTGTACAAAATTTGAAGCAGATAGACAAAGGTTTACAAGTTTTATACACAAAATACATTTGGTGTACATAGGTGTTTCCAAATATGTCTTCTAACCTATCCAAAATCACCAAATACAAAACAAAATGCTTATTACTAAATATGAAGTATATTTACTTTTTTCTTACCTTCTGACCAACAGTCAACCATGCTGAGTTATTTTCAAGGAGCTACTATGTATTTTCTTGGAATAATTTTAGTGGTGGCCTATACTCTCTCCAAATTGCACCCGAAACCTTTCCAAATAAGCAAAACAAAATGTCTATTACTAAATGTGAAGTATATTTACTTTTTTCTTCCCTTCTGAACAACAACCAACCATGCTAAGTTAATTTCAAGGAACTACTATGTACCAATGTCCTCATACAGTATCAGATTACTAGGCATTTGCATCTTTACATCAGGCTGTGTAAGTCAAATACAAAGTATGTAGATAAGCATAAATGATCCCTTTCACCCACTACACTGTACATTTGAGCTTTTTTCCCCTCAGGGAGGCGCTTTAGACATAGACACAGTCCAGCCTTTCCTCAAATGCCTCCTCCTCATAAAAATCTATACTTGCCGGATAGCCATCGCTCTTTGACAAGATTTCCTCCTCGGCCGCCGTGAAATCAGGGTCAAAGAGCAACTCAAGCACTTTAGAACAGGTAAATCGCTCTATTTTGATACTTACGCGACAATACAAGTTAGCCGGCAACACGTGTTAGTGCGTAGTGATACTAAATGCGTGACGCACGAAAACATGCCCCCCGTGCAGACTGGATACGCATGAACCAATCACGTCTCTGGTTACTTCAAAGTAGGGCAACCCATATACCGTTTTAAACCTAAGAGTGTCTACTATTGGACCAAAAAGGTGTCAATCACATCAATACGACTGGTTTGAAAGACTCACCGCATTTTGCCTGCTTGCCCCAAACACGGAAGTGACTCTGGTGTGCGTGCTGCACATCAAAACGACGCTCAAACGTGGAAAATAATGAAATTGAGTGAGCAAAACAAGTTTGGCCATGTAAAGGACATATAAGGCTTTTCTTGTGTATCGATGGATTTGAGATTTAACGTTTTTTGTTAATCGCTACGAGATCGGAAGAATCACCTTCATTTCCAATAGAAAGGAATAGCCATTATTCATCATGACTTCAATAAGCTCAAAACATATAAAAATGCAAAAGGTTGAATGTCCCCGTCGAGTAATTTAATCTTTTGGATATAAAATGATTTTAGATGGCAAAAAAAAAATGTTTGGTCACTTAAACAGGTAAAAAGTGACGATTGGCTTGACGAGGCAGGAGCATTTTTTACAAGTCAGTCAAACGTCTCATTTTCTACCTCTTTGTTTTTCCAGACAACCGTAACACCTACGAATGTAAAATCCCATGTGCTTGTAGAAAAATAACTACACATCATGTGAAAAATAAAATTATAATCGAAAGATTACAAATTTTTTGATGAGGTTTATTTCATTTAGACTCTTTGTTCTTCCAAGTAGCATAATCGCGGCGGCGCGACCGGAGGGGGCGCTGCTGAGTCAAAGGGTTAATACACCATCTTTTTGCTATTATGTCCTCCTTTTGTAAGTCGCTTTGGATAAAAGCGTCTGCTAAGTGTAATGTAATGTAATAATGTAATGTAATGTTGAAACTTTCTGTCCTGTTAAGGTTAAGGGTTGGGTTTGATTAAGTGGATAAGTCAGCAAACAGTAAACAAAATGAAGCTGAATTCCAAACAACCATCTGTAAAGTCTGAGTGGGGTGGACTACCCAAATAAAGTGTTACTAAGACCTGTCTGTCTGCATAAAACAGCTCAAGCCTGTATGTTGACTTATGTCCTACAGCTCTCCTATGGCATGCGTAGAGCTCAAGTGAAGTGCAGTGAAAGTGACGTCTGACGTCCTGCTGTTCGATGTTGATGGCTGCCGACTCTGAGCCACATCTGGCCCTCATCCGTGACTGCAGCCGGCTTGCGTCTCCCCAGCCCTGACTGCTATGCGGGTGAAGTAAACCACATGGCCTGTTGTTCTCCAAGCGCGGTGAGGATAAATGTTGATCCGTTCATCATCGCAGAGACAGCCTGACTTGTGGGGAATGAATGGGCTCCTTGACCCTGCCTTGCTTATCGCTTTTCCCGTCTGCCGATACAGTGGATTGCGGACTATCTTCACAGGAGAGCATTGGCGTTTAAGACGAGCTAATTGAAGTAAGCTGGAGCAATCGTGTTTTTTGCAAGCAAACATCTGGTTGCCTTTGAAGGAGTGATGCAAATCAGTCATGTTTGATGGCACACAACTGTCACAACTCGATGGGTTTCATTTACAAACCAGTCAGTAGAAGAAGTTAAATCTACTTTAATCTCTCTCTAACTTTTACAACAGTTCCATCATGTTTTAAAACATCAACAATTGTTCCTGTGTCTAAGAAATTAGATCCAGCCTGCCTGAATGGCTAACATCCATTTGCTCTGACCCCTATCACAATGAAGTGCTTCAAAAGGTTGTCAAGAAATATATATGCTCCACATTGCCCCAAAGCCTCGATCTCCTGCAGTCTGCATATCGACCCAACAGTTCTGCAGATGATGCCATTAACTTCATTCTACATACTGCACTTACTCACCTTGACAAGAGTGAAAATCATGTGAGAAAGCCATTCATAGAATTCAGCTCAGCATTTAACACCACTGAACCTACTCAGAAATCTTGGTCTGCACACCTCTCTGTGTAAATGGATCTTCAGCTTCCTCACTGGCAGCCCTCAGGTGCCACATCTTTTTATCCATTATCCTCAACACAGGGGCACCACAAGGTTGTGTTTTAAGTCCTCTTTTGTACTCTCTGTATACATATGACTGCAAAGCTGTATATGATTCCAACATCATTGTGATGTTGATGCTGATGTCTTCATCCATTTTATATGCATGTTTACTATGTACTATTTATGTGTAGTGTGTTTGTGTATTTTAATGAGAAAAGGTTTAGTGAGAGATGTGACTTTATAAGGTCGTTTTAAGTTTTCATTTAACTGTTTTCTCCAAGGACTTACCCGAAAGGTCCTGAGAAAAATAGAAGGTCACAAAAGAATGTCAGTGACCTTTCCAAGTAACCGGAGACATATCAGAGGTTGGGGCACTGGTGACTTGGAGTCTGGAAGTAACGGAGCAATCAGGTGCTTTTGGAACTGAGTCACCTGCGTATCCCTTGGCAACGCTCAACAGGGCACAGCTGAGCCGCTGGTATAAGCAGGTTAATGTGATTTTCACTTCCAGATGGACCATCGCCATGCAAACAGTGGAACAATAATGAAGCCGTTCTGCTACTGCTGTGCTGCATGTGCCATTGTTCTCTGCCCAGCAACATTCGTCATCACGCCACAGAGCTGCGCCAAGCTTAGGAATATAAGCTGTGGAAATCATACTTGTTCTTCTACTTCTTCCTTTGTCTATCTGGGTTTCTTTCTTTTTAAAAATAAACAGTTTCTCCTGAACCTCTAATACAAGTATTGTCAGAGTCTTTGTCTAAATATATCCTTCACACAAAGTGCTAGCCAAAAAAAAGAACAACAAAGGTGAATGTATAAGGGATGTAAAGGGGGTGTATAATTTAATAAGTGGTGCTGTTTCGGAGGGGACTTCAAAACAAGATGAGGCCTGGTCCGGATGCCTGGTCAAAGCAGGATTGTATTACCTTTATTTTCATTTTTCTGCCTCTCTTTTTGTCTTTCATTTAGGCATATTTTTTCTTCCCTGAGGGCCTCAGCAGGGAAACTCACCAGTGCCGTTGCCCCTACTACTGACAATTAAACCTTTGCTCATGACTAAATGTTGGACATGGCTGGTGGAAGCACTTATTTCCACATTACAGATTCTCATGTTCTGTCAATCCGTCCTGGCAAAGCCTCTAAAATGCCCCTAAAACATCTGTAGAAGGAACAGCATAATTATGGAAGCCATCTGGCAAAATAACCATCTAGAAATGGCCAAGATTAACACTAACATCAACAGATGGCAAAGTTTTAGATTGCTGTTCGACAAGCACATAATGAAAGCTACCTTTAGTCTAATTGTGGAGGGCTGGCTTCCCGCATTGTGTCTCAGCCTGTAATGAGAGACAGACAGACAGTGTTAACTGCCCCCCCCAACATGGTCAGTAGCTCAAACCACAGGTGTCTATGTCAGACATACACATACACACAGATGCATAAAGATACACATATACAATGCAGAAAACACATGGCACATGCCTGGCTAAGTTAGGTTTTTACCTCAGAGATACACACACACAATGTAAATAGTGAAGCAGGAACGAGAGCACAATTCTGAAAAACCAACGTAAAAATATTCCAGGGAGAAAAGACACAGTGGAGGCATTTTACATAACATGGGTTAGTGACATACCTGGCTAAGTTAAATCAGAGTAAGTGGTACGCCTCCTAATTCAAGAGTCATTTAGCTTCATTCTCTTTGCAAAACAAAATCATATTTTTTTTCATACAAATACACACATATGCATGCACACACACATGCTCACACACACACGCTCACACACACACACACACACACACACACACGCGCACACATACACACACACACACACACACACACACACACACACACACACACACACACACACACACACACACACACACACACACTATGTACTGTGTGTCTCTGTAATACAGATTTGATGAGTTGACTGCCTGGTCTGGTAAAACCACAGGGGAGTGCATGTCCGATGGGTTTTTTTAGCAGCACACTCCAAGGAGACTCATAGCCCTAGCTCTGTGTTTGCAGCTCTCTGATAATCCCTCACCCTTATATGTCACCGAGTCACTTTTTAGCCTGTCACCTGACACGGCTCCACTGGGGAATCTAGTGACAGAGGCCCGTGACTGAGCCAAACCAATATTTAATAAGCCGCTGAAAAAAAAAGCCTCAAACTCCTTCAGTCCTTCAAAGAGCTGAATCATGTTACAGTAAATGAGATTGAGAGGCTCTAGATGCCCCAACCCTACTTTCACTTTACTATTACAAATCCGTGTTATTGTTCTCCTGGATGTGGATCTTTGTACGGATCAGTGTTCGTCTTGTCCAGATACGTTCAAGCGTGTAACATCACACAGCTCTCTTTGTTAGTGTGTGTGTGCGCATGCGTGTGTATTTGCATTTGCATTTGTGTAAGTCTGTGTGTCTTTCTGAGTGTATGTGTGCATACCCATGAGTGTGTGTGTTTGTGTGTGTGTTTCTGTGCATTTGTGTGTGTTTCTGTGTGTGTGTGTGTGTGTGTGTGTGTGTGCATGGGTGTGTGAGTGTGTATGCATTTATGTGTTTGTGCGTGAGTGTAGTGTGCATGCTGAAGTGTGTGTATATGCTTGCATATAGATGTATGTGTTTGTCTGTAAACACGTGTGCATTTGCATGTATGTGTATGTGTATATTGATGTCTCAACTTGTTATCCAACATTACCTTATTGTAGAGACGATGCTGTCTTACCTTGACGTACTGTAAGACGAGGTATCAGGGACAGTCTGAAACATTGTCATTAGGCTGAAGGCCGGAAATATGAAGTTTTGAATTAACGGCCTGCAGGAAAAAAAATATAATTACAATAGTTACACATATGTATATGTGTTTACAAAGAACACAAAGTACTTGTGCATGTAGGAAGAGCACCTTAGGGAGAAACTATAGCTATTACACCTACCCCTACACTATCTATAATCAAGTAAATAGTTCAGGCTGTTAGTCCCTACTCCCAGGTGTAACACGCACAACTGGCCGCTGACTACAGCTATTCACGCAACCTCATGTGAGCTGTACAGGACAGAGCAGCTGAGGGGATGGCCAACTGGAGCCGTACAGACAGATGCTCAACAAGGGTTAACCTGAACCAGCCGGCTACCGTTACAGTGACTGGGGCTGCTGGGGCCGTTTACATGATCCACTCAGCAGCACCTACCTATCGCTTTCCCCCATGGCTTTCACCATGCCAACAACACTATCTATAATCAAGTAAATAGTTCAGGCTGTTAGTCCCTACTCCCAGGTGTAACACGCACAACTGGCCGCTGACTACAGCTATTCACGCAACCTCATGTGAGCTGTACAGGACAGAGCAGCTGAGGGGATGGCCAACTGGAGCCGTACAGACAGATGCTCCACAAGGGTTAACCTGAACCAGCCGGCTACCTGTAATATATGTTTATTACAGGAACATAACCCCGAAGGCACTATATTTACATATTTTCCTCTCCTCATCTGGAGCCAGCATGGATTCCCCACAGGCACAGACTGGTGATGGGAGGACAATGGGGAAATGGCGGCGTCCTCTCAGTGCCCCACTGGAAACAGGTTGTCTCCCCCTTCCCTGGGAACATAATCAGGCAGCGCTGACAAATAACTGCATCCGGCAGGACCGGCCTCATCAAGCCATTTGAGCCAGGCATCTGTTCATCCAGCGGCACGCACAGGAATCAACCCCAATAATTTATTCCAGCACATACATGCCACCACACAAAACACACACAATACATACACACACACACAAAAACACACAATTCACATACAGACACACACACACACACCTTCACACACATACAGATACACACACACATACCTACACACACAAACACACGCACAAGGCCCCCCACATGACACCCACACACAACACATGCCACCCTTCTCCACCCCCACCACACACACACACACACAACCCACCCCCTTCCTCTCTCCCTGTGCCTTCCAGAAACACACACATTCTCTCGTGCTCCCAGTGCAAGAGTTTAAGGCCTGGATATACTCGCAAAAGTGACGTCAAAATGACGTCAAAATGACGTCAGTGCACATCTGGCACGGCGTTCTCAAGCGCAGGTTTGCCGTGCGTGCACCTCCGATTTTTTGTAACTTGTGCGCGGCAGCCCCATTGAAAACCATAGGCAATGGCTAGTCTGGTTTCAGCTAACTTTAGCCTAGTAACTACCAGCCTAAACATGTATTTTCCATTGCTACAAATCAGCTAATATTACTGGAAACTCACAAGAAATACAAACACTGACTAAAAACTTTTAGGATTTTGTTCAGTTTTATCCACAAATCAACTTAGGTGCAAACCTGCAGTTCGTTTATTAAGCTAACTTTTTGCCTAATCCTATCATCACTCATAAGGTCTAAACACTGTAAATATACTGTACACACTGACTCAAACCTTTTCGGATTTATCCAGTTTAATTCCCAAATCATGATGTAAACCTGCAATTCAGTCATGTTTCACTCCTCTGACACGCAAGGCTCCCGAACTACTGAAGCATTTGACACCTCTGACGAGGAGAAGATTGCCGTGTGTGTCGAATGAAGTATATATGGGCGTGCGGCGCTGTGACGTCACGTTTGCGCGTGCACTTCTGCATGCGGCGAGTATACACCTAGCTTTAGAGTGCCAGCAGTTAGTTGTCTGGGAGAATGTGGGCGCCGCTACCGACAGCTTCTTGGCTGTTAGCGCAAAAAGGGGAAAA